>JAJMJJ010000225.1:11033-28385 GCA_030568955.1 Geotrichum siamense (nom. inval.) | reverse complement strand
AAAAAAAAAAAAAAAAAAAAAAAAAAAAAAATCATAGAAGTAAACAAGTCGTTAATTGATAATATTTGTATTTATTGATCATTTTGTTTGTATCCAAATATAATCAATTTAAGTACAAGAATAAGTCAATTTTTTTTTCTAAAATTCAATTATACTTGCTACATATGTAGGTACTCACTTACTTATTTACTTAGGTACTTAGGTATACACTACATTTCAAGGGGAATATGTATGAATAAATAATTTAGAAATCGACGAGAACCGTTTGTGTTGTTCATACCTGCTGTATATTGGCTAATTAAAATAATTCTAGAATACACAGACTTAGCATTTCAATTAGAGTGATTTTTAGAAAACCAAAAAAAAAGTTGTAATATAATTGTTTTTATAATCGTATACCAGCGAGAATTTGTCAAAATCAATAATGTTCAACCTATAACACATTTATTTTTTTATTTTATTTTATTTTAATAAAATTCATAACAACAAATTAATATGCTTATTCTAGGTATGTACAAACTATGGACCAGAAGATTATCTGTTTCTTAGACAATCATTGTATCTGTACGTAGAATTAGTAGCTTGTTAAGTATCAGGAGTTGCTTTGTGATTCTAATTCAAACATGAGTGATTACCATGTTGTATGGAAGATACTGTCAATACAGAGTATAAAGCTATCACTGCTAGAAAAGCCATACTAAGGAAAGAATTGTGTTCAACTGTAACAATTGTGGTACAAATAACAATTGAATTAGTGCTGTCATAAATTTGAAGTACAAATATTAATTGTGTAAGTACCAGCTACCACAACATGTATAAGGATGGTAAATAGGCTATTTTCATACGGTTTTAAAGTGACTTTTAGACGGCTGGTGGAGTGTCACATGCTTCGGAAAAATCTTTAACCCACATGTGCACCTAGGCAGTTAGGTGAAGAGCATTATATTGGGTCTTGTATCTGTAGCATATATGTTTAACAAGATGCGTCAATTCTAGCTCAGAGTACAACTCAGAAAATTAAGAGCATTACCAAGGGTAATATATCCTTAAAAAATGAATTGGTAATAAGTGAAAAAGAGTATTAAAGGTTTTCCATTTGTTTTATATAATTTACATGTTTTACACATTGTTTGTCAAAATTCTCTACACTATATTCCGTCATGCAATGCAAATCAAATAGATGGTGAACCTGAGTCCGTCGATCAACGCACAAATAAAAATTGGCCAATTTGTAAAACTTATAAACCAGATTATACGTTTCCTCAGTAATCTCAAGTTCAGTAAAGCAAGATTTTTCAACTGCAGTATCAAATTTATAGGTACCTAAGGTTGTTCAAGTTGGTGTAAACTGAAAATTGTACCACACATATTTCAAATAGCATCAATTGCGGGATACAAAGATTATGTGAATAAAAAATATGTTCACATACTTTCCATGATATTTAACTCTTTCTCATCTTGCAGTCACCATCGCAAATTTTAACTGTTTTGAACTTTAACAATCTTTTTGCTATTAATAGAAGATATCTCAATAGCCCCTCTAAACCCACACACAATTTTTTTTATTCTTATTAGACTAGAACCACCTTTCCTTTAAAATCATGTACGCCATGTTGACTGTAATATCCATCGTTGTTGTGATCCCTTGGCTATGTCAACTATTTATTCAAATTTTATTCTCTTAACTTTTTCATTGTTTATTTCATTTTTGCATGCCTTTGCAACCTGCTCCCATCCCTTTGTCGTGTTAAGTAGCTCTAATGCATATAAATCTTCGGGTATTCTTCGTAGGATCGACCTGTAGTTTTCATACAATGTACATTCCGTCGACACATGCTTTGCTGTTTCATCTTGTTCGCATTGGCATTTGTTCCATAGAAACTCGTCGTTTCCTGTAGTAATCGCCAAACCTACCGCAACCAGACCAGTGCAATTGTGTTAATCGTGTTTCTACCATGTTTCTTCACAAGTTTTCGTAACTTCGGGCTCGAAGTCTTTGCTGTGGGGACATTATCTTCACTACCGGTTACTTCCTTGTACCAAATTGCTTTGTAAAATCTTCATACTCATCTTTCATATCAGCTTCTAACTCATGAAAGTATTTTTTTCCTATCTTTCTTCTTTCTCTATCTTCCTCAAATATCCTAATCACTTCATCACCTTCAATTCATGGCCACCCTATGCGTTTTGACATACCATCCAACCACTCCATCTCTTCTAAACCACTTTCTTTACCACCATCATTTAGACCAGAGTTGTTGTCACCATGATCAGCAGCGTCATCGCAGAAGGAGATTCTAGATGTGTTAGTATCAAATTCATTATTTTTTGTTTTTCTTCGTTCATGAATATATTTTGGGACATTTTTAAACTTATTTATTTCTATATAGAACTTTAATGTGATTACTACTATTGTTATTATTGTCCGGTATAAAATTCTCACTAGCTTCTTTTTCAATACATAATCCAATCTCAACTTCATATTTGGTGTTGATCTTTCCACTTTCAGAAGTTCTTTTGTAGAGCCAACATACACACCCATCGTCCTTCTCAAAGCTAAATTTTGAATCGAATCCAATTTTCATACCTAATTGTCATGTTCACTTTACCATACTTCAGTACCATAGTCATAGATCGATCTAGCATAACCATTGTATAAAGCCCTCATGTTCCGCTTAAGCTTGCCACTGTTCCACCAAGTCGCCAAATAGTATCAGTGGCTTTCGCCATCTTCTTTTCTATCTGAGCAACATGTTTCTTGAGCATTAGTTACCCATGGAGCACCATACCCAGTAGCATCACCTCTTCAGCCTACTCGAGCTTTCTCACCTCAGAACCATTAAAGATAGGCAGTTGGCATTCCACCTTCCGAATTCCCCTCTTCCAGTTATCGTCATTTCTCATCTTCGAAAAGTGAATGAATCCCAGCTTATCACCCAAGTCGGTCTCCGTGATCGTACTTGAAGCCCGGTCTATGATTTTCAAAAGTATCGTGTTAATTTTTCTCGTATTGGTTTCCAGCTTTCCGCTAGTATGTACTGTTATTTTGTCTGCGAATCCGGCAACATCCAGGTCTTCATGCTTAATCACGTCGTACAGCGGAGTAGTGTAAATCAAGCATAAGAGTGGTGGTATAGGAGACCCCTGGAACCCCCATCTGCACCCTTCTTTCTCCTGTCATTGTACCATCCTCGCTCGTACACAAAAGCAATCTTCCAGTCTACGGCACTTACAGGTATATTTATTTGCTTTCTATTCATTACCAGCTTTGAAGTAGTGAATGAATATATTTGAGGATGGATTGATATAAAACTTTATTTTGAGCAATTTTGTCATTCGTGTCATCCACGAGTTCAATTGAAAGTCTGGCCTCGATGGTGGTAACGGGCGAGAAGAATTGATTAAACGACGATAGTATCAATATTTTAATTAAATAGCATTTATTTCTCTTTAACATGACTTTTTGTACATAGATTGTGCTCCTTGACAATTTATTTAAATTGAGAACATAGAACTACTATTCATTATATAGGATTACATCCATTAAAGTGGAGATAGATCGTCTCTTTACTGAAAAGTTTTAAAAATATACTCCGCCACTCACATTATCTACTACAGAAATAACAATGGACTAAACCGAATTTGGAAAATACAGTTTTGTGTTTATTTTTATTTCATTTCATTTTCAAAACTCCTCTAATTTCTTTCATCTTCCTCAAACCACACAACTTTGCAGTAGCTTCACGGATTTATAGAAAGATTAATTTTTCACAATGGATCAGAATCCCTATAACACAGGGCAAGATCGTATGTATTAATGGAAGCTCTGTTTACCCGCACTATCACTAACTCCTACCTCAGCTTACAACAACAATAACAATAATAATAATTACAATTCGAACAATGGCCAATCCAACAATTCCACCAATAATCTATATGAAAGGGAAGGACAAGAGGGAAGAAGAAGATTAAATCAAGATCCATACGCTTCAAACCAAGATCAATATGTTTCGACCCAGGAGCCATATGGTTCAACTCAGAATAATTACACACCGAATCAACAACCTTATAATTCATACTTTCAGTCAGATACAGCATATAGAGGAAACGATTATAGCGCCAATTCTACGGCTTATAATCCATTTCCTGATATTGATTCCGAGTATTACGAGCCTCAGGTTGGAATTAGTTCGAATGATCCTGGATATACAATTCCGAGAAGAGGTCTTCATGATATGGACAATGATCCCCAAAACTTCCCCGAGGAACCAGATGCTTATTTATTAAACAATATGTCGGTAAGAAAACCTTCTTCAGGTATCTCTCAGCAACAACCAATTGCAATGCCTGAAGAACTAGTTTCACAACATGGAAATGCATATAACTTTTATCAAGGATACAATAATGATAGTAGAACATTTGATGCAGAGGATGTCGACAACTTCCAACCTTTTCCTATTACAGGTGATTACTATCCTTTGAATACATTTCAAAATGCTACAGAATCAGATCTTAATCAATTGGGTGATCCATCACTTTCTGTTGCAGGTACACTGTCTGATAATGCTGTTGGATCAGATCTTTTTGATCAGAATGGGAATGCACAGTCTCCAACTATACCAATGCAAGCTTCTACCGTTCCACCTCCTTTCAACGAATACCCACAGACTCGAGATCAACTAGATGTGACACACGATCCAAATCCACAATACTTGCCAGTTGATAATCCTCCTGTCAATCAATTTGTCAGTATGGATTATGGAAACCAAGTGCCATTTAAACCAACTATGAAGACAGTAAAACTTTTCAGAGGAAATTTAGTTCTTGATTGTCCGATCCCTAATGCACTCGCAAGCGACATGAAATTGACTAAGGATTCGGAAAGGGAGTTTACGCATATGAGATACTCTGCTGTAACTTGTGATCCTGACGATTTTGTCTCAGGAAATTTCCTTTTGAGACAACAATGTTATGGACAGAAGAGACAAACGGAGTTACTAATTGCGATTACAATGTATAATGAGGACGATGTTTTATTGGGAAGAACTTTAGCTGGTGTATTTAAGAATATTAAACATCTTGTTATGAGAAATTCGAAAGGGCAATGGGGTCAAGATGCATGGAAAAAAGTGGTTGTATGCATCGTTGCAGATGGTCGTAACAAATTGAATGAAAGATCGAAGGCTCTCATGGCAAGGCTGGGGGTATTTCAAGATGGTCTTGCCAAAAATAAAGTTGGTAACGCTGAAGTCGCTGCTCATATTTTTGAGTATACTACTATGCTAGGAATTAAGTCCGTAGATAAAACTGTTCATTTCACCAATGACAAGACTGTGGCAGTACAAATGATTTTCTGCTTGAAAGAAAAGAATCAGAAAAAAATTAATTCGCATAGATGGGTTTTTAATGCGTTTAGTCGAACTCTTAATCCGGAAGTTTGTGTTTTACTAGATGCGGGCACTGAACCTGCCCACGATTCAATTTATCATTTATGGAAAGCGTTTCATCAAAATCCACGTATTGCAGGTGCTTGTGGTGAAATTAAAGCTGGATTGGGTAAAGCAGGTCGTAAATTGATTAATCCATTAGTTGCAGCCCAAAATTTTGAGTATAAAATGTCAAACATTTTAGATAAACCTATGGAATCTGTTTTTGGATTTATTTCGGTTTTACCTGGTGCATTTTCAGCTTATAGATATTCTGCCCTTCTAGATGATCAATATGGACCAGGTCCATTGAGAAAATATTTCAAGGGTGAAACTTTGGATGCCGAAGCAGGCATTTTTGAATCAAATATGTACCTTGCAGAAGACAGAGTATTATGCTACGAGTTGGTAGCTAAGAAAGGAAAGAATTGGGTTCTTAAATACGTGAAATCTTCAAGCGCGGTAACAGATGTGCCTGAATCTTTAGCGGAACTTGTTTTGCAACGTCGTCGTTGGTTAAACGGTTCTTTCTTTGCTGCTATTTATTCACTTGTGCATTTTTACAAAATCTGGAGTTCCAACCATTCATTTATTCGCAAAGTTGTTTTTCATATTGAATTTTTGTATCAATTAGTGGCGATTTTGTTTTCATGGTTTTCTTTAGGTAATTTCTTTTTGGTGTTTAGAATTTTGACTAGTTCTTTAGGTGATTCTTCAATGGGATTCGGTCCTGGTTCAGCATTGGCAACATTATTTTTATGGCTTTATGGTGCTTGTATCATCACTATGTTTGTTTTGTCATTCGGAAATAGACCCCAGGGTACTCAATGGGTATATATTGTGGTTGTTATTTTCTTTGCTATTCTCATGGGATACCTGATTTTTGCTGCCATCTACATATCGGTGAAATCAGTTGCATACACCCTGTGTACGAATGACAATAAGCTTACAGTTTCATTAGTTTTTGGAAACGAACTTTTCCGTGACCTTGTTGTTTCTCTACTCTCTACCTATGCGTTATACTTCCTCTCATCGTTCTTGTTTTTTGAACCATGGCACATGTTTACTAGTTTTGTTCAATATCTTTTGCTATCGCCCAGTTATATCAATGTATTGAATGTGTATGCATTCTGTAACCTAAATGATATATCTTGGGGTACTAAAGGTGACACCGGTCCCCGAACCGATCTAGGTGTAGTCAAACCTCAAGGTGACAAGATTGTTTTTACATTTGGGTTAGACATTGAAAATAGTTACCGAAATTACAGTTCAGTTTTAGAAAATCCTCCTGTACCAGAAAAAGACAAACCTGTTGATCGACAACAACGCCAAAATGATTATTACGCACTAATTAGGTCTACTGTTGTTCTAATTTGGATGCTAACGAATTTCCTCCTAATAGCAATAGTACTTGACATGGCTGGTATTAATATAGCCAATTCCTCTTCTTCAACAACAACTGATTCTGTCAGTCGAATGCTTTCTAGAAGAAATATAGAGTCTGTCACTAAATATATTAGTGAACTTACTGAATTAGTCACCAGAGATGATTCGTCGTCATGTGGAAGTTTAGGTTCGAGTGGTACTGTCACTACGACAATGTATTTGACTGTGGTTCTTTGGGCTGTGGCGGCACTAGCTGCTTTTAGATTTGTAGGTGCAGTATTATATATGATATTTAGATTATTGGGATATTGAAAAGAATCGTTTTTGAAGTAATAATGTCTTTAATTTAACGGTCATATTTTTTATTTTTATTATTTTTATTATTTTTATTTTTTGAAACCAAAAAATAATTACATTAACAATCATTTGATTTTTTTTCTCTCTTTTATGTGCAATATAAACATACAACAAAAACTATTTCATACATTTTTTATCTTTAAATGTACTGTATTAAATTTTCATAAAACTAGCAAATCTCTATCTAAACTTGCTTACCACCAATGAATTCACTCCATCTCTTGACTTCATTAGGAATAACACCTTCCTTTCTCAAAGGCAAGTTTTCAATTACTGATTCGGCAAATAATTGGGCAGTTCTAGGTTCGTTAAACAAAGGAATACCAAAATCAATAGCATTTCTTCTCATAACGTAATCTTGATCTTCCAATGACTCGGCTCTCTTAAGTGCCAAATTGAAAACACATTTAATATCATACTTAGCAAACACTTCACGAAGTGCACGTTTATCATTAACAGGGAATTCAATAACTGTGATAGGACTATCAACAGCTTTTTCAAGATATGCCTTAACTTCATTGTTGGCAGTATAGAATTTGTATCCAAGAGGAGCAAGAGTTTTAGCAACATTGAATAGTTTATCGTTGGTAAGGTCACCACCAAAGAGAAGACCAGAAGGAGGAAGAGGAAGCTTGAAATTCATGGTTGATTGCATAGAAGTCCAGTAAGCTTCCTTAACGTCCTTACCGAAACAAGCTACCTCACCAGTTGAGGCCATCTCAACACCCAAGAAAGGATCGGCACCAGCAAGACGAGTGAAAGAAAATTGAGGAACCTTTGTAGCGACATAATTACGGGGCTGTTGCATAACATCGACTGGTTCAGGAACGTCCTTATTAAGAAGAGCTCTAGTAGCAACATTGATGAAATTAGTACCAAGAACCTTGGAAACAAATGGGAATGATCTAGATGCACGAATGTTACATTCAATGACCTTAAGGTCAGGAACAGTAGCATTTTCAGGGTTATGGGCCTTAATAATTTGCATGTTGAAAGGACCAGTGATCTTCCAGGCAGAAGCAACCTTCTCAGCGATTTCCTTCAAACGAGACATATCAGATGGAGTAAGGGAAACAGGAGGGAGAACAAGGGTAGCATCCCCAGAGTGAATACCAGCATTCTCAACATGTTCAGAAACGGCATGGATAAGGAGATTGCCATTGGCAGCAACACCATCAACATCAATTTCTTCAGCACCTTCAATGAATTTAGTAATAACAACAGGGTGATCAGGAGAAACTGACGCAGCATTGTTCAACTTGGAGTCAAGTTCAGATTCATCACGAATGACGGACATAGCTGCACCAGAGAGGACGTAAGATGGACGGGCAAGAACAGGGAAACCAACAGACTCGGCAAATTTCTTAGCTTCAGCTACTGAAGAAAGTTCTTTCCAGGCAGGTTGATCAACACCAATGGAATCCAAGATAGAAGAAAACTTGTGTCTATTTTCAGCTTTATCAATATCACGAGGATCAGTACCAAGAACCTTAGCACCACTATCTTGAAGCTTAAGAGCAATGTTTTGAGGCAACTGACCACCAACAGAAACAACAACACCCCGAGATTGTTCAAGTTCATAAATATCCATAACACGTTCATAACTTAATTCCTCGAAATAAAGGCGGTCAACTTCATCGAAATCAGTGGAAACGGTTTCAGGATTATAATTGACCATGATAGTTTTCTTACCGAGTTCACGAAGAGCACGGGCAGTCGAAACAGCACACCAATCGAATTCAACGGAAGAACCAATTCTGTAGACTCCAGAACCAAGAACCATAGTACCATGTTCTTCAAAAGTAACATCATGAGTAGTAGCATTGTATGTAGTGTACAAATAATTAGTATCAGCAGGGAACTCAGCAGCAAGGGTATCGATCTTCTTGACAAAAGGACGAATATTGAAAGAGAGACGACGGGCACGAACCTCGTCTTCAGTACAACCAACAGCAAGAGCAATTTGCTTATCAGAGAAACCGAGCTTCTTGGAAGACAAGATAACATCATGGGTAAGAGCGAAAAGTGAGCCAATTTCTTCAAGTTGTCTTTGCTGATTAACAATATTCATCAATTTGTATAAGAACCATTTATCAATCTTGGAAAGCTCGTGGACTTGGTCAACAGTATAGTTTTCATGAAGCAAAGCTTGACCAACAGCCAACCAACGACGGTCGGTAGGATTGGCAAGAACATCGTCAAGATCTTCAAATTCAGCACCTTGGAAACCAATAAAAGATGGATCGACTTGACGAATAGCCTTTTGGAAAGATTCTTCGAAAGTTCTACCGATAGCCATAACTTCACCAACTGACTTCATAGAAGAACCAATATCACGCTTGACATGTTGGAACTTGGACAAATCCCATCTAGGAATCTTCGTAACCATATAATCAAGGGAAGGCTCGAAATTAGCAGAAGTTGTCTTTGTAACAGCATTTGGCAATTCAGGGAGAGTGTGACCGAGAGCAATTTTAGCAGCAGTGTAAGCGAGGGGGTAACCAGTAGCTTTGGAAGCCAACGCAGAAGAACGAGAAAGACGAGCATTGACTTCAATAACACGGTAATCAAGTCCATCAGGTTGGAGAGCATATTGAACATTACATTCACCTACAACACCCAAGTGACGAATAATCTTAATAGCAGCAGATCTAAGCATATGATATTCCTCGTCAGAAAGAGTTTGAGAAGGCGCAACGACAATAGAATCACCAGTGTGGATACCTAAAGGATCAAAATTTTCCATATTACAGACGGTAATACAGTTATTGAGACGATCACGGACAACTTCATACTCAACTTCTTTCCATCCTTTAAGGGACTTTTCAACAAGAATTTGAGGAGCAAGAGACAAAGATTGAGAGGCAAGGTTACGGAGTTCTTCGGCATCATTAGCAAAACCAGAACCAAGACCTCCTAAAGCATAGGCAGATCTTACAATAATGGGATAACCAACATCTTCAGCGGCAGAGAGAGCATCTTCGACAGTATCAACAGCAATAGATTCAGCAATAGGAATTTCAATTTCCTTCAAAGCTTGGGCAAACAAATCACGATCTTCAGAAGTTTCGAGAGTCTTGATAGGGGTACCTAAAACTTTGATACCATATCTTTCGAAAACACCCATCTTATCAAGTTGAACACCAACATTTAGACCAGTTTGACCACCAAAAGTAAGTAAAATACCGTCCGGGTTTTCACGTTCAATGATATGAATGATATACTCAGGGGTCACAGGGAGATAGTAAACTTCATCAGCAAGAGCGTGGGAAGTTTGAATTGTAGCGATATTGGGATTAATAAGAATAGAAGACTTATTAGCTTCCTTCAATGCCTTAATAGCTTGAGAACCAGAATAATCAAATTCACCGGCTTGTCCGATACTAAGACCTCCAGAACCGATGACAAGGACCCTATTAACATCGACCAATTGAGAGTTATTGGGGTTTAAAATACCAGCACCGACATAGGACTTCGACGAAGCGAAACGTCTTAGAACAGCTGACTTAAAAGCAGGTTTCAGAAAAGACGCAGGCTTGAGGCCAGCTAGCGGTCGGATTATCATTTTCGGAGTAACTGAATGATAGAGTAAAGTAGGAGAAAATGGAAAAATGGGAGGAAATAAATAAAAAATTTTGGTGAAACTTTTCAGGAAAAAAAATATATAAAAAAAAGAAAAGAAAAAAGAGTCAACCAAAACTGTTGATAGTGCAATCGGGTATAATCTGATTAAATTCCAGGTATAAAACATTCAATCCATTACATCACGTGATTTAATTATTAAGTTTTGTGGGATGATAACTCTGCCCTTAACCAGAGGAGATTTTACGTTTTTACAGCACTTACTGCTCTCGCTCCCAATCCATTGGCCATCGCCGTATTTTATCAGTTAACCATAAAATGTCTGAACCTGAAGAGTTAGTCTCTAGAGCTGAGAAGAAATTGAGCTCTGGAGGTTCATTTTTAAATAGTTTATTTGGTTCTTCTCAATCCAAATATGAGGAAGCCAGTGAACTTTATATGCAAGCCGCAAACATGTATAAGCTTCGCAAACAGGGCAATCTTGCAGGGGAGACCTTTGAAAAGGCTGCAAACTGTTTGACTAAAACTGAATTCACCAAAGATGAAGCATCAAATGTCTATGTTGAAGCATTCAAAGTCTTTAAGACAAGTGAGAATTTCGACAAAGCAGCAGAGAATCTCACTAGAGCTGTTGAAATCTTTACTCTGAAAGGTAACTTCCGTCGTGCAGCTAGTTATGAGTTTGAATTGGGACAATTATATGAAACTGAATTACAACAATATGATAATGCAGTAACCGCATATGAACGCTCTGGTGATTGGTATTTCGAAGATCAAGCCGAGAGTTTGGCCAATAAGTCCTACCTCAAAGTAGCAGATCTGAGCGCAATCAATGAAGATTACTCCAAAGCTTTTGATTTCTACAAAAAAATTGCAAAGAAGAGTATAAATAATAATCTTACAAAGTGGAACTTAAAAGAGTATTTCTTTAAAAGCACACTTTGTTTGTTTGCAAATAATGACATGATAGCAGCGGATAAAGCTTTAAATGAATTTCTGGAATGGGATCCTTCATTTGCACAAACTAAAGAATATCAGTTATTGATAGATCTAACTGAATCGATTAAGAATGGTGACGAAGAGGAGTTCTCAACAAAACTCTATCAATTTGATCAATTCAGCAAATTAGATAGTTGGAAAACTAAAATTTTGCTCAAAATTAAGAAAAATATTCAACAACAGGAGGATGACATTTTGTAGAGATTATGGAAGATTTAGTTATTAAATTTTTATTTAAATTATTTATCTACAAATTTATTTTTGAGTTGGAAACATAGATTTGGTAGATTCATCCATAGTACCGTTGTAATCAAGAGTGTGGCGAGATTTGGTCCTCCTTCAACTTGAAACGTACTTTATTAGAAATGGACCAAATTCTTGTATTAGTAACAATTATTTGTTCTAATCACAGTAATATCTGAAATAGGTTAATGTAAAAATTATTGATTTTGATTAACCCAATCTCTTTTAAACTGCTCGATTGCTATTGTAGAGTTGCTAAACCTGTAATTCGTAATGCATCAATTACGTAATACTTGTATGTATCTTGCTTTTTTCCTATATTATTAATTAAAATACCTAAAACAGCATAACAAACGTAATTGAATTTACAAATTGAGATAATCCGATATTAGTACTTCACCAAAAAGAATATTTTTTACCTTTGGTACAAATAATTCAATTGGATTTCTCTTTAAAGTAATTTGTAACTGGGCAGATTGTATTGCACCTCTAAAACTTTACCAAATTCGTTTCTAATTGGACTTGTTTACATCGTTCATAATGCTTACTTCTTCTTTGCTTGCTGATTATCTAGTCTTTGTGCATAGTATTTCAGCCAATTGGCTCTTTATTTCTTCTGCATGCTTAACTCAACGTAACAGAATTTTGGAGATGTTTCGTTGAATATATTTATTCTACTCATGAAATTAATCTCTTAGGAGGCAACGGTGTGTTGCAAGTTTTTTTTTTCTTTTTTTCTTCTCCTGATTAATCTAGATTGTAGATGTAGTTACAATGTATTTATAGTGTGCAGTACATTATGAATTCTTTCTCCAATGAATATTATCAATTTTTAAACTTATATTTTGTTGAATCCCTTGAAAAAAATCATTTTGTACCCTAGAATTACTTCCCCGATATAAGATCAATTGGTATTAAGTACTACTATTACTTACGATGAAGAAATAATGGCACCTTTGCGATAAGTTCAATACATACATTTGTATATATGTATCTTTAGTTAGGTAAGTACATACTTATATATGTATTTATGATTGAAATACTTTAAAGAATTCCAAAAAAAAAGGTACATAATGTTCTTATTCCTCTTTTATTTACAATATACTCATCATTATTGCAACACCAATCATTGCTAGTGCTGCCGTTCTAACTGTGTTCTTATCACTCTTGTTCACTTTTGTTTCATCGACTGGTCCCATTGCAGCAGCTGCAATGTATAACTTATCATTTGCACGTAAATAGTTTCTAGCTCTTTTATTTTCACTATTATCTGCTTCGGAAAATTCAAATGACATACCTCCTTCCGCTACACTGTCAGTATTCCATGGAGTAGTAATTACAAAGCTAGTTTCACCTTGCATTGATGATACAGTTTCAATGGAGGGCGATGTTGTTACCATTTGAGCATCGTCTTCTATGAATGTCAATGTGGGAGCTTTTGATGAAAACGTTTTTTTGGTTGTTGGTCTATTTGATTTTAAAGAAGTCGGGGTAGTGTCTTCTTGAAAAGTGATCGGATAATTTACACTTGAAATAATTGATGAAAATGATGTAGAGTTTGCTTGAGGTTCACCATTATCTTCAAAGATTCCTTCTTGGTCTAGATTACCATTGATTTCACCATCAATTGATTGAACTGAAAGCCATGATCCACTAGTATCACCATATTTATATTCCCGTCCTGTAGAGTAATCATAAACAGTAATGCTCCGAACATAGAAACTAAATGGCCCTTCAGAATAATCAGTAACACCTCCTGCCCATTCAATAGTTCCCTCTGAATTGCCTTCATCTCCACCTGCCCAAGCACCAAATCTCAATTGCATAGGTGACTGAGGATAGTATCCGTCCCCTTTATTTGCAAGTGTTCTGACCTCATTGTCATCCACATACCATTTTACTCTGTCTTTTGTCCAATCTATGACATATTTGTGAAAGTTTCTTTGAGGTTCAACTATAGAATGGAAGGCACCTCTATCATATGTAGAAGTATCACCTTTAGAAAAATAATTGCTTTGTACTGTCGTGTAATCACCACCAACCCATTCGATATCAATTTCATCCAAGTCATCTGAGATCAAAACTAGTGAAGACACAATTCCTACACCTTCTGCTGCTTGGGCCTCTAATTCTACCCTGCCAAACATGATGAAAAAGTCTGATTCAACAGTAGGCGCATCTCCTCTCACTGCAATCTGAAACTCAGCACCCTTGTCAGATGAATAAATAACTTTGTCACTTGATAAGTATGTTTCATATCTTTGCGATTCTCCTTGTGTGAAGTTTGTTATAAGCACTGTCGAAAGTGCTGGGACGGGCTCACATTGTTCCAAGAGTGGATTACATGAAGTATACGTCTGAGAGAATGCATATGGGATAAACAGAGCTACTAAGAGTAGAAACCAACCCATTTGAAGCAAAATAAAAAATAATTGTTGATGGATGTCAAATAAAAAATTATTGGGATGGCCATTTTATAGTGTTATATACGATTTCACCCCGGAGTCCATTGTGTTTTTTTACTTCAATAGATTTTTCAGGTTGGCTGAATGTAAACCTTAATAGCAGGGCTTTTACTAGAAAGCTTATCCCGGCCCCGTTGTTAATCGCACGGTCCCACTACATAACCAGCATGAAAACATTGAAATAAATACTTCAATATAAATTCACATGTATGTGCAAATTGTTACATTAACTTTAGATAATAGTAAAAAAAGGTTCTACACTATATATTGTTTATATATGTACACAAGTCATAACGCACGTTAATATGTTAGTCTATAAATTAGAGGACCCACAGTGCTACTTCTATTGATGAGACAGTATCAGTACCGTTAAAATGGATTGGGTAACATTCAATTGAAGAGAATTTGTAATAGAAATGAGTTTATCAACAAGACTGCGTTCATAGCAGGTTTTCAAAAAATTTCTCTATAATTTGGCATTACTACTTTCTCACTGACTAATCTCCTGAGACTACTCTCCACCAGAGTCCCCATTTTAGGCATATCATTTAACATACTTCGGGATCCTAACAAACTCTTAACTGCAACCTCCAGTGTGAATTCTGGTCTAACACTAAGTCTCACTTTTCCATTATTCCTTACGCTGATTACAACCCGAGCGGAAAACCTCACTACCGACACTACCAGTGTTACAGGCATCACAAACGATTTGAATAATTTTACTCTTGTTTCCACACCAATAGTTATCGTGTCAGATAAGTCAACATCCATTTCGGCTGCTAGAACTCCTTCTTCTTCCGTCGCCACCACCCTACAATTACTAAAAATTGGAAAATCCTCTCCGGTATTTAGCTCAGTTAACTTGACGTCATCTAACCAATCAGGTTTTTTTGGACCATTTAATTCTTCATGTAAATATGTCGCAAGTCTTCCATTGCGTCTGGCTTCTCGTCGATATTCATTGATAATTTGAGCTAGTAGAACGTTGACCCAATCCAGTGATTCAGGTTGATTTGGGATCTTTATCAGAGGGTGTGAAAGTGACTGATTTGACGTCGAAGGAATTGGACGCGAAGCCTTGCGCTGTGAAGTAGAAAAGAGGTAAAATCTAATTACAAGCCCAATAGCAACAAAGGCTATACATTGGCCCATCTTATATATATATATATATATATATATTAGCACAGGGAACATTTCAAATAGGATGAGGGGAAAGCTTACCAGAAATCCATAAAAAAATCCGTGACCATGGCTAAAATACTGTTAATAAAAATCAATTAAATTCATTGAAATACTCACTTAGATGTAGCTACCACTGAATATGCCTTATATACGATATGTTGTTCATCCATTGGGAAACATGCTCTGAAAAGTTGAAAACATGGAAAACGTTCTCCCAGTGAAATGTTCACCGCTAAACATTCACGTGATAAATATATGATACTTCATTTGGTACCGTAGCCTTCTGCGCTATCACAGTTACTGCTACCAATCTCCCTACGTGTATGTAGGTAACTATAGGCCCCTAGTTACTGGTTTTCCCCATGGTTCTGCCATGTTTCCCAACTTTTCTTATCTATAGAGAAACAATTCACATATCCAAAAAGATAAAAAAGGCTACGCGACTGGGAATCGTGTTGCACTTTTCTTTTTCGTTCTGTTTCAAACTCAAGAATTTTGTTTTGACTGTACAGCGATATGGAATATCAGTAATTGAATAATTTAAACTGACTTGTATTCATAAATATTTTTTTTCTATATTATTTAACAATGAAAGCGACCTTTCAACCCAGCCGTCGAATGACTTTAAAGCTTCCAGGCAACTACAAGCCTCCTACTTCCCCTCCCCCTCCTATGACAAATCGACCTACTTTTCGAGTGACAGTGCCAAAACTGGAAAATACTACACCGTTGTTACGTCAAAATCTTCAATCACAATACCGTTCAGATCGACTCTCCGTAACAGATATCATTCCAAAGTATTGTGAAGCAAAATTTTATTATGATTTAGTAGAGTTCAAGGAAACCAGAGAGACGCCAGCAATGACTCAAGGCAAACTGATTCATCAAAACCTTGAATTAGAGGTGAATGGTTCAATTACTCCTTTACCGGAATCAAAAACTAAAGCAGAACACATTTCCAATCGAGTTTTATCACTTATGAAAAGGTTAAAATTACTAACTATGGTCGGGAAAGCAAGAGAAATCTATGTAATGGATTTAATTGGGGATGTTGCAATCTCAGGAGTGATTGATCTGATTGAAGAAGATGAAAATGGTGATCTTGTAATAATTGATACGAAATCACGTTACTCAAGTTTTTCATTGCCCGGATCTTCAGAACTTCTGTCTGCTAAAATTCAGGTGTTATTATATCATCGAATGTTTAAAAATATGTGTAGCCATAAATTCAGCCTCACAGAATGGGCTTTGTGCAACAATATTGATCCTACAGAATTTTTATCAGTTGGTTACAATGATTTTCTCGATTTAAATGCAGACTCATTTGGTATTTTGGCGTACGATCCAGATGTAAAAAAGCCCATCAATGTTGACTTTCTTAAAATTTCACTTTCCAACGCTCTTTCTAATTTACCTAAACTCTCCAACAAAGTGAAAGTTCAATATGTCTTCAAGGATCGAAACGGAATAATTCCAATTGATACACTTGAATATGATACAGCAGGAACAGAGGAGTTGTTAGACGATGTAATTCAGCAAGGATTAGATTTCTGGACAGGAAATAGAGATCCTGTAGGTGTGTCAAAGAATGAACTTCGAAAGTGTTCATCCTGCAATTGGAGGAATACTTGTGAATGGCGTGCAAAACTGTATTTAAAGGAATAGAACTAATCTCAAGATCTGTGATAAAAAAAAAAAAAAAAAAAAAAAAA
>JAJMJJ010000225.1:0-10933 GCA_030568955.1 Geotrichum siamense (nom. inval.) | reverse complement strand
TTAGAAATATCGAGTAGACATTTAAAATTTTGTATGTGGCATAAATATAGTTAAAAGAGATGGATACAATAACTTGTGCATCTAGGTACCTACGGGAACAAGATAAATTGTAACAAAAATAAAAAAAAATTACCAAAAAATTTGGAATGCAGTTTTTAATATTTACAAAAGAATTATTAGATCTTGATTCTCTTCTTAGGACGTAAAAAATCCTTTCGAGAATACTTATCTTTTATGCATGAAATGAATGTACCTTTCTTTCCAGGTTGCGCATAATCGATATTTTCGGACTTATTGATAGATCTCCTGAATTATTCTGCCCTTTAGGGTGGATTTGTCGCAACTTTAGATTTATATTTTAAATCAGTATTACGTGAATTTTCTCTTTTGTTTGAATTTTTAATCGTCAGATTTTCCATCTCAGATACTAAAAGTTTATCGTCTGACTCTTTCTTTGAAATTGAAATAGATTTGCCCAAAGGTGGAAAATCATTTTCCTGTTTAACAAATGGTTTCTTTGGTTTTGAATCAATATTTCTATCTTTAATCATCGATGTTGGAGGCATGACTCGAGGTTTCCTTTCTCTAGGAGGTTTATATTTGGCAATATCCTCAATTGGTATGTAGCCTGGTTTAACCTTAAAAACCTTTCTTACACTCCCATCTGCACGTACTGTCCCTCCTACAAATCTGTTTCCATCATCATCTTCTTGGATACCTGATGGACTAGACATTTGAGGTTTCCTTTGTCCTGGAGGTTTATACTTAGCGGCATCTTCAATTGGTTTTAATTTTTTAACTCTTTCATCAGTACAAACTGTCCCCCCTACAAATCTGTTGCCATCATTATCTTCCCGAGTACCTGATAGATTAGATATTCGAGGTTTCCTTTCCCCAGGAGGTTTATACTTAGCGACCTCCTCCATTGGTCCTGATCTTTTAACCCTTTCATCGGTATGCGTTGTTCTTCCAACAATTTTGTCTCCATCATTAACTTCCTGAATACTTGATGAATTGGACATTAATTTGCGCTGTGTAATATGAAACCTTTATTTTATATTAATTCACCGACAATATGGAAGAAAATAAAAACGAAAAATAACGAAGTAAACCTTTGAAACGAAAATTGGAAACAACGATTATGTAATTTTTTTTAGAAAATCATTTGTATGTGTCCCATCATTGGTTTGCTTGCAAGTTTCAAGTTCAGGACTTGAAAGAGCGGCAGAAATTACCTGACTAAATGTATGTATCTATGTAGATACCTTTATATTTAACTATTACACATATGATCGGAGCTAAAACTATGTATATAATTGTGAATACATAGTACCCACATATATGTGCACATGTGTATGTCTTACACACATTTCAAATACTGCTTAATCATTATAACATCATGGTATGTATAACCCATAAAATAAAATAAAATACTATACGTATTCATGTCATTGGCTGCAAGTAAACAATTCTATAATTACTATAGATCACCGTATTTTAAGTCCTAAATTTTCAGTCCCGGTTAGCTCTGGAACTGCAAGGTATGGAAAACTCATCACATCTTTTTTTTTTGTTCCCCTGTTCTTTGACACCAATCGATACTATTAAAATAAAGTAAAAATGTTCTTTACTATTCACATTACTATGAAATACTATGCATATAAGAAATTTATTTGAATTAACCTACCGTACTTCCCAGCGTGCAAAAATGAACATAGTATTTCCCTTTATTTGCGGTTAATTCTTTGGACTCAGCATATAACTGTCGTATACACAAAAATTATGATCTGAAATAACTGTAAAATGATTTTAATTTACTGAATTCTCAAAAAAATTTGCCAGTCTATTTGGTTGTCCCGGGATCCAGAGTAGCAAGCACTCCATCGTGGAATTTTTCAAGTCACTTGTGTTATTACCTAATTATTACAATATGTTTAACTCAGCTTCTATTTAATGCCAAATTAATTATGGCAGCCCACCTTTTTATTCTCGGAGCCTCCAAAAAACTCTACATTTTCCCAAGAGTTTAATCCTCGACATCATGTGACTATAAATTTGACCAATCAAGTTTTACGAAATTCTGTTTTAATTCTCGAAATTTTCTTTATTTTCCCACTTCCCCTATTACTCCATCCTTTGTTACTTCCTCGAACCATATATAGCATCATTTTCACAATGGTAAGTATTATCGCCTTTCGACTAAATCTTTTTATTTGTCATTTTTTTTCGCTGGAATTTACTTGTATACTTTGGAAGATTTGTATATTTCAGTTATTTCGATGATCAAGTTACTGACTTTCAACACAGTCTCTCGGCTCTACTGTCTACAACACCCTTTTCAGACGTAACTCAGTCTTTGTCGCCACTGTTTTTGCTTCTTCTTTTTTCTTTGACGTGTAAGTTCATTTTTCTAGTTCAATTTCCTTAAATGAAAGTTCCACTCCACGGCAATTACTTTGTTTCTATTCTGTTATTGTTGACTGTTCCATACTAACTAAATTTTAGTGGTTTCAACAAGGTAGTCGACTCTTACTACGACAGTATCAATGCCGGAAAACAATGGAAGGATATTCGTCATAAGTACGTTGAGTCCGAAGATGACGAGTAAGGTTGTTATCATATAGTACACCATTTAGATTAATGCACCCTTATAATGTTTTTGCTCATGTTGGATCTTTCGCTTTGAAATTACTTTGAATACCTTTGTCATTGAATTTATTGTCAGATATCAGTAGCTTGACGGTTGGTCAGCTTACATTACTTTGAAAGCTTTTTGATACCAGATTGTAGACGACCTCGTAAAATAGCTAAATTTCCAGATCACTTTAGTAGGGAACTACAAATTTTGAATAATGTTAACATATTTGTGCAGTAAATTGCTAGTACCTGATGTGTAGTGTTATTCAAAATGGATTTATTTACTTAATTTTTTTGCAATTACAATTACAGGAGAGAAATAAATTGAACTATCCATTCAGAAAAATCTAGCTGAAACTAAATATAAGCTGAAATCACCACAATTTATGTAAAACAATATTGTTAACAAATGACTTACATGATATGCACTCGTAAGTGTATATCAACCTTGATACTTCAATTGATCAAAATTATGCCTAATTTTAGTATCTACATTATATTTTACTGATTTAAATAAGATTTATTGTTATTATTTTTTATCGGCTTCGTTTATTTCTGCTTTATATTTAATCTCATTATTTTTATTGTTATTGTATTTTAAGACTATTTCCTCGTTTCCTTCATATTTTGCGCCCTAACCTTATACTGACACAAATTTATGTGTACCCCAGCAACACCGGAATGTACTTTCAGTTAGAATATGTTTTGTGTATCTCTTTTTACTCCGTTAAATTGTTCCTATTTTATTAACCAGGATCATTTGTACTCAATTCATATTGTTTTATTGCATTATTTGAGAAAGATTCTGTATCAATTCTTTCAATTTGGCTTGGAGACAATATTTTTGTAATGTATCTTGTTAGAAAGGATTTGTTAGAGTATCTCAACTCTGATACTACCGTTTTATCTCTACCATTAATATCGGACAAGTTGAATCAGGTTGCATCTGTAAATGGAAAATATATCACCTATTTGACAGATCTGAATGAAGAAGGCCATGAAGGTAGACCCTGTTTAAAAGCATTTAAAGCTGGTGAGCCGAATTATCGCTGCTTGTAAGTACCTGTACATTTATTTAGACCATATCTTTCGTATTAACCGGAACAGAAACTGTGGATTTGATGACACATGCGTATTGTGCTCGAAATGTTATGATCCTGACGAACACAAAGGACATCAAGTCATAGTTAGTGTTTCTTCGGGTACGTCTCGTGGGTTATGTGATTGTGGCGACCCTGAGGCTTGGACCAAGAGTTTTAAGTGCAAGCAAAGTAAATTGGCATCTAAGACAGAAGGGGGACAAAGGACAGAATATCCGCAGGAACTAAAGGAAAATCTTTTGGAAACTATTCGTGTGATCTTGGATTTTGTAATTGATGTCTTTCAATCTAGCGATCTCGTTTTACAGAGGTATTCGGATGTCGAAAGTATTGTTCAACATGAGAAGTCTTCTGCTGGTGACAATTATGTTTTATTACTGTGGAATGATCCAGAGCACACTTATACTGAAGTACAAGATCTAATACGAGACAATGTTAGAGATAATTTTGCATTTGCCCATAACATAGCTGAAATCATTGACACCTGTGGTCGTGCGGTACTCATGGAATCTGGAGACTTAAAAAATCTTCTAAGGGTGAAAAGGAAAATGGAAAACCGGCTTGGAAGAAGTTATCCTTCCTTGAGAAATACAATAAGATCACGAAAAAATTATAACCTTGAAGAGATTGCACATTATTGTATCAAATGGCTGTCCAAACTTCCTGGTCAATTTGTGTCCTCAGTTTTGATGGAAAATCATCAGAAAATGAGAAGTTATTTTAAGCAACCTGTAAGGTGCAATACATCACTTACTGAAGATTTGGAAATTCCAACTGTAGGGCAATTTGGAACCATATATTTTGACAATGAGAAACCTATTTCCCAACCCTCTGACTTTGAACAGAGTGATTCAGACTTAGGTCCATTTGAAGAGTACAATGCGGTCAAATTTTCTAAAAGATTGAATTACTTATTGTTTTTTGATGTTCGATTATGGAAAGAATTGAGAATTGATCTCCAAAAACTCTATGTATCAACTTTGATAACTGATTTCCATGCCAAGATCTGGTTTGGAAAACAACTATATCAAATGTATCCTCTTTTAACTGGGCATAGGTTACACTCGGACAGAGAGCAAGAGTACTCTGTTCTAACCTTTCTTACCACTCAACTGTTCACTGCACCATCGGTGGCTACAGAAATTTGCAAAACGGAAACGATTAATCTAAGGATTTTATTTGACGTATTAATATACGGGATGCCGCATATTTATACAAATGTGAATTCGAGTTTATTTGAACCTTTTAAAATAAAACAACCTGAGTTTTCTCGAATCATTGCAGATTTTAGTTTTATTCTCTCCAAGTCAACGACTAAATCATTTGACCCAAAGATTATTCGTCAAGTATGTCTAATATTGAGTCGATTTCAGAATGCAGATTCTAAGTGTATTAAATTTGGAGATCATGTTGAGTATGAGGATGATAGTTGGAAATTTAATTTTGAAATAATGCCCTCTCTACTTGAACTTGCATGCAACACACTGAAGGGTGATTGCACCCATTATTTGAATATTATTGGTGATATTTTGATGGAATTCAATTTTTTTGGTTGTGGTACAAGTGATTCATACCCTTGTGAACGGATTTTAGTTCCTAATTCTTCTCAAGTTTACTGGATGTATAAATTTGATATACTGAAAGGATCATATAGTTGGTTTCATCCTCTACAATTGTTATTTGCTGAGTGTTTGAAGCGATCAAATTTAAAAAAAGAGAAGTGTTTGGAAACTATATTATCTAATGCGTTTGATTCCAATGTACCTTTGAAATACCAAATTTGGCTTGGAACTCTTTTTGATGAACCAGTAAGAACCTTGTCACTCATTTCTCAAATTGAAAACGATCTTTGGGTCAGAAATGGATTTTCTATAAAAGTTCAGCAACTCAGTTATAGGAAGTATTCACTTTTAGTTAAAGGTTATCTTAACGACATTTATTTAACTCAATGTATGTTGGTTTCTATAAACCCAACATTAGCCTTTATAGTTTTACTCCAGCGGTTTGATATGATAAATTGGCCGGAACATTCTTTTTCTTCTGATTTACTTCAGGACTTTATTCAATGTCTAATTATTTTGATTTCAGAGAGACGACAATTGCTTGGTTTATCTGAAGAAGAAGATAAAAAACTTTTTACAAGAAAAGAAATCATTCAGCGTCTTGCCTGCGAGAAGGGAATGATGTTTTCTAAACTTTCAGAAACTGTACCACCGGAATTAACAAATGTTGACAGCTTTGAGGAGGTGTTGCATGAGGTGGCTTCTTACAAGTCTCCTGTTGGTGTGAGGGACAGTGGTACATTTACTTTAAAGAGTAAATTTTTAAAAGAAGTTGACATAAATTATTTCAACACTATTAATTACATTCCAAAAGAATTGATGTCCAAACCGCCCTTCTTGGAAGATTTAATTGATTCCCCATTTGTAAATATTGCAGAATTCACAAGAACCCCTTATTTTGCGGAATTTATCTACAGAGTCTTAAAACAAATTAGTGAAAACGATAGTATGGCGGAAAAACACACACATTTCCTACTTAGACTGCTAAATATTGCCGCTCTTGATGATCTTGGGCACACAAGTGACGAAACATTTTTGAAAGTTATGTGCTGTAATATTGATCCTACTATAAAACTAAGCAGTCCTCTTAAACTTCTTGCCAATCTTCAACTACTTTCTTCAAATAAAACGAATTTAATTATTTTTAAAAACATCACTGATCTTCTCAAGCAAAAAAATGAAAATCTTTTTCTACAACATTTTGGAGATGACTATGATTTTTATTTTTCAATTGTTGAAGAAAAGTCGCATAATGAAATGAAAGATATTGGCAAACGCAAAAAAGATCAAATCAAGGAAAAAATGAACAGAAAAATGAAAAAGTTTGTCAAGGTTCAGAAGTTAAAACCTGATTCGGACGATTCCTCTACTTTAAAGGATTGTGACGAATGTATTATTTGTAAAATGCCCTTTGATAATGAGGAAGATTATGGTGTACTTGCAAGGTATGAAATATCTAATGTTCAGAGAAATTTGAACGTAAATTACCTTGATCAATTATTTGGAAAAGATACTAAGAAGCCCTATCCACATGAATCAACTATGTTTTATGGAGTTATAGTCGGATGTGCACATTTAGTTCACAAAAGTTGTTACTCTAGTATCAAAGGATATTGTCCTCTTTGTAATTCCCTTTGTGAGATTTTTATTCCGAAGAAACCCACTAAAGATGAAATGGAAGGGTTCATTAATTGGTCAAATGATGTTTTCTCCCAGAGTTTGATTGAGATAGAATGCGCCACCAGGGGAGTTGCTACTCTTAGTAGACAGACCCAGATTCTTGCAAAAGCCTTATTGGATTGTTTAAAGTGTCGTGATCCCGCAATGTCTGGCTCAGATCTTTTAAAAATCGTTATGAAAGGAGAAAGTTTGAAAGAATATTTTACTCTTAATATGTTAGACATCTTTACTGAGTTGACAGCTACTATTTCTGATGTAGTTCTACCAGAAGTCCCTCAGGAACTGATTCCTTCTAAAGAAGTTGTGTCGAAGATGGAAAGATTTTTGGATCCCATTTATATACCAGTTGTTTACAACGTTATGTTCAGATGTATGAATTTCCGTCTTGCAGCTATTTTCAAGCAAATTATCAGCGTGGATTCATCTCAAGCCCCTGATATGACAAACGTGAACTCAATTTTACAATACCTTGGACTTTCTAGTTTTGAAGATTTTTTTCTTTCAGCTGATTTAAATACCCGTTTGGAACGACCAAGAGGAGTAAAACTGTTATATCCCGGCATTTCCATGTTAGCTCCTCTTCCACACAGCTTGGATAATCTTTATATCCACACTATAATATGTTTATTCTGTGGTAATGACTGTCCGTCACTTGATTGCGTAAGATGTCCGAATGTTACAACTCAATATTATTTCATACCTCGGGAAAATAAAGTTTATATCACAAGGGGAACATTATTGATTAATATTATCCCAGGTCCTTATCTTGATGAACATGGTGAGTGTTCAAATGCAAGCTCTAGAAGAATGTTTTTAGTTGATGAAAGATATTCTGCTCTTTCGACAAGATGGCGTACTCATATGTAAATTATTAAATACCTAGTTAAATACTTTCCTTTCTAGTATTATACTGTACCATTTTGAAAGCATTTTGAAGTATATTATACATACATATGTATGTATGCTTTTACTGTCATACAATTTATTAAACCTCTTTAATAAAAGTCATGAACCAATTGTGTATAAATTAATAATTTTAATTTTATTACAACCAATTTTCCTCAATAATTTCGTTACCACCAGTATTTTATCATAAATTTAATCACAATACTCGATAAACTTTTTAAAATGCTTTTCTTTCAAATTTTTCAGATACATTCAAAATCTAATATACATACATATGTATGTATAAAACATTTTTTGACGTGATTATAAAATTCATATTTTTTTTTATTCATTTAAATAAATAACTCCCGTATTGAATTCTCACAAAGTAGCAGTGGCACCTTCACATAGTTGCTTACATTCCAGTAAGGTCATAAATATCAATCGACAATCCTAACCAATATAGGGTTCGTTTTAAAACTCTGGTAAAATATCGAGTGCCGAACCATCATTTGTTCTTTGAAGACCACCATCGTCTAAGGAGATAAACTCATTCTCCATGCCTGTTAGTGTGGCGTCTTCCAATGGGTCCGAAGTATCTTGGGGAAATCCAAATCCACCAAACTGTTGTTGTGACCTAATTTCCTCCTCATCTAATGCACTACTCTGCTTTATCACCGTCACTTTTTCCCGAACCTCAACATCTCCCTCCCATTCATTATTCTTCACCTGTCTCATCCATTCTTTCAACTCCATAGATCGAGCACTTAGCCCTTGCTCTTCAACACCCACATTTCCATTTTGCAACTCTGAAATTGGTGCTACATATTTTGCCCAATACTCTTCTTCTACTGTAGAATCATCTGTTGTAGGAAGATTGAAAGGTTTTGGAATTCCAACTACCCATTCCATCCACGTATAGTACCGCAAATATCGGGAAAGTGCAGCTTCTCGTTGGCTAAGAAGATCTAAAGAATCTCCTAATCCACCAGCCTCTTCTTGATCTATTGTTGTTCTTTTTAATTGTTGTGGGTGAGGAACGCCCATGATATTGGTGGTACTTATATATTTTTTGGTTCGAAATTGAGATTCGATTTTGGTTTTGTTTTCCCATCTGGTGTTTTTGTTTTTTGTGAGCTGGTACGCGTTTATAGTGTTCTCAAGTGCTAAGTCCTTTCTTTTTACAAAAAAAGGCAGGAAAACATGTACATATTCCAAGGTTTTTTAAAAAAAAATTCACTGCAGTACATCAATTTTACAATCTATCAATAATTTCATATCATGGACATAAACTTTTTTATGAGACAGAGAAATTTGCTACCATTTCTTAATAACTACATATGTAGAATTACATTTTACATACCATAAATACGTCATTGTCAGTTTTTCAAGTATTGAACCTACCCTAGCAAATGTGAGTACCAACAGATATACATACATGTACATATCTACATATGTATTATGTAGAAAACCCCCATTTCTTTCATTCTTATTGCTTCTCTGTCTCTCTCTCTCTCTCTTTTTTTCTTAAGATGCATGCATGTATGTACTTACACGAAGATTTACTATGGTACAAAATAACAATTGACATGAATAACCCCTGCCCTTGATTTAGGGCTACTAATTAATCGAAATATAAAAATTTTAATTTTTTTTTTGTTTTCTCTCTCTTTCTCTCCACAATATAATTCACAATCCTTATTTCAACAATGTTGTTAAGTAATTTATTCCAGCAAATGTAATCAACTTACTTCAATACATTTTATTTCCATTCGATTTATCAGAAGTTTAATTTCTAGCCCTGTTTTCTATATTTTTTTTTTTTTTCTTTTAACCCACCAAATTTTGCCTACTGTATAAATGGGCTTTCTCTTTTGTAGAGAAGCATCAGATGTTCATACAGTTACTATTAGTTGTGGAAGAAAAATAGTCAATTCCACCTTGGCTGAATTATCTCTTTTTATATATTAATAATATGTTTTTGAGATGCATCCCCATGTCAGGCCAGGACTAAATCAATGACACATATTTTTTTTTATTTTTTTGGTTATAATTTTGTGATGTATTTTGTAATTTAATACATAATAATAATAATCATTCTGTTTATTTGTTCCTTTAGCAGTTAAAATATTAATATATAAGATGATTGTGTTCTGTTCATCCGTCGCGGGCAATCTCATTACGCCCAGATGTGGAGGGTTACCCTTCCCAGAGGAAAAACCATTACAAATCGACTCAGGACGGGCTCGAACCCGAGACTCCACCTAATTGTGCGCGAGCTACTAATCGACCACACCACGGAGGGTCTGGTCCTGTTCATAGGACCTGCCGTCATAATAATAATTAATTAATAATAAATCTGTTTATAGTCCTATATTGAAATAATAATAATAATAATAAATCTGGTTATAGTCCTATATAGAATCTTATAAGTAAATATAAAATGAGTACTAACGTAAAAATAAAATAGTCACAAAATAAAACATTATATAAAAGAAGACTGTGTTAAATTTTGCCTGATACAGGCTTACAAGGTCACATTTGTCTTTTGAATTATTATAGTTAGGATGGGGCTAAATTTTTCAGAAATCAGTAATAAAACTGATTACCGTGCAATGGGAAAACTTGATCATCCTAATGGAGAAACTTATTACCTCCAGATATAGAGAATAATCTCTTCAAGAGAAAAACCATTGCAAACCAACGGTCCATAGGACCTACCATCTAGAGAGAAGTGCCGGTGTAAGAGACAGAAACTTGACCACCGCATCAATGCCCTCACACGTATCGAAGAGAACCTTGACATCAAGTTCCGGAGAAATCTTTCTCAAGATGTAAAGATTTGCAGCAAATTCACTGCATTCAACAAAGATGTGTTGAGCAGAAGCTAACTCACCACATTGACAATTCTGGGTCCTGCTCTTGGACCACAAATATCCATATTTACCCCCTAGAGCACCATGCCCAGTACGAAGTTGAACAATCGCACTAAGCATCTTGCGGGAAGAAGATTGCATAATATTCGAAAGAGGGTGACACACACCTTCATAGAGACCAAGCCCAGTGATG
>JAJMJJ010000224.1:0-28320 GCA_030568955.1 Geotrichum siamense (nom. inval.) | reverse complement strand
ATAATAATCATTCTGTTTATAGTCCCATATGTTTACTTATGTATGTGCGTGTTTTGTACTTTAGCACTTAAAGTAGCTACAAGTACATCCACAATGTATTTATATAAAAGAAGACTGTGTTTGTGATTTGCCTGATACAGGCTTTCGCGGTCACATTTCTCACTGTGCGTTTGATAATTCTGCATTTAGTAGCGGCCAGAGTTAAATTTTTCGGATCGGTTACTCTTAACCGATGCACGTGCAATGGGAAAACCTGTTCATCCGTCGCGGGAAATCTTATTACGCCCAGATGTGGAGGGTTACCCTTCCCAGGGGAAAAACCATTACAAACCGACTCAGGACGGGCTCGAACCCGAGACTCCACTCAATTGTGCGCGAGCAGCTACCGACCAGACCACAGGGGTCTGGTGTACCAATAGAATACAACACAGTCTTCTTTTATGTAAATATTTCAACTACTAAAGCAATTTCATGGGACTATAAATTGAATAATAATAGGTATTATTAGCACTATTTACCATTCGGGCGTTAGTGGTTTAGCGGTAAAATTCATGGTTGCCATCCATGAGCCCCCGGTTCGACTCCGGGCTAACGCATTCTTTTTACTTTAGTTTTTAGATATTGAAAGCCTGTATCAGGCAAAATTTAACACAGTCTTCTTTTACATAATATTTTATTTTGTGACTATCTCATTTTTTACTTTAGTATTCCTTTTATACTTACTTGTAAATTTTTACATGGGACTCTAAACAGAATAATTCTTATTATTAGTTTTTGGAATTTTTTTTTTTAGATTTATTTTGCTACGTTGTTTATGTAATTGTAGGTAATGATTTATAGTCTATTTATGTAAGTTTACGTAATTTTATGTAAATTTCTGATAAAATACGTTTTTTATACAAAGGTAAAATGTACGGATTAGCTCATTTTAATTGATTGAAATAGATATATGTCATTTAGTAGTTGATATGGAGAGAGAAGAAATTATTTACTTGTCATTTATTTTTTGAAAACATGTTTATATTATGTACATAATTTTTCCATGTCATCAATTAATCAAAAGGAGCAACTATTACCTATTCACAGTGCCATTAACGCCACTCTCTCGACTATTGCTTTTCTACAAGCCTTCGTGAAGAGCCATGTATGAATTGATGTTTAACCTATTTTGTGTTACTCTATCATTTCCACCGTACACTATAATGCATGTATTCCCCTCAGGATCAATTAAATTCCTAAAAATTAAATTTCCCATGTGTCCACCAGAATCACCTAACTGAGAAGTAACAATGTTAAACTTAAGGTTAAAAAGAAATATGTATTAGCAAGATAACCCTACAAGATTCATTTATTAAAATCATATAAAACATTGACAGACATAAACAGACATTAATAGAATAAATGTAAAAGGTTTAGTAAACCTTGACTTCAGGAATGGGAACGGTACCAGCACCATGATTCTTACGTTCAAGAGAGTTGATCATTCTTGGCCAACCAACTAGAAGAGTCGCCATAGCACCAACAGCGCTAACCTTGTATATGGCACCAACAACATTAAATGATTTGGGTGCAGACTTGGATGCAGAAACTGAAGCGTAACGAATTGCAGAAGGGAACATTGTGTTTAACAGTTGTATGTGGGTTTAAAAAAAAGGACAGTTGATTGGCTTGTACGCTAAAAGGTAAAGTACAAAATGAATCTTGTGGTGATTAAGAATTGATTTGAAGAATGAAATAAAATTGAGTTTCGAGGAGAAAATATCTCTATTTATATTAATCGTCTCGAGGAATCAAGGAAGACGAATGAGGGGAAAATACTCCTCGAGATGATCTGATTAAACTTTGGTTGGTTCAAAAAAGTGTTTTGTGGGGCGACTCTTTGTAGACAAAGTCTCATGATTTTTTTTTGTAAAAATTACATGTTTTGTGTTTATGTTGATTTCAACGGTGATTTCCATATTTGGACTATTTTTGGTTAGAATTTGTGTTCAAGAATGGTAACTTGATGCCATCATGGCAATATTTATTCATGTACATAGTACTACACATGATTACATAAAATAGTAAAATTATGGTGACATGTAGGGTGATATTCTAGAGCCACAATTTCAGTGCTATTACAGTGTAAAAGTATCATGAGACTTTTTTCCCATCATATAGAAGATTGCAACAGTTTCTGCAGTGCTTGCTTTAATGCACTGTCATCACCACCCAGAGGTTTCCTAGTACATACATATATATGTACATATACATACATAAACAACGTAGCAAAATAAAATTAAAAAAAATATATACCTATGTACATACCTATATACTCATTAATGTCAGGCTTTTTGTGCTTCTTTTTTTGCTTGTCTTGTTTTAAGAAATTTAATTAATAGCAAGCTAGGAAAACTCACTAACCAATTAACAACTACCCATGCAGTAAATACACCAAAGTTCAGCCCAAGATTATTTTTAGTGCCAAATAAAACTGTTCTAATGGCCATTTGAGCATTGTATACTGGAAGAGCTTTACCAATACTATATACACCCGGGAGAAGTTCGAGAGGATACATTCCAGTTGATGAGTTAATAACAACCCAGAAAATGAGCCAAAATCCTAATGAAGGAGGAAAAAAGGCTATTATTGGACCTACCACATTTTCAGATGCTCCTCCCAAGGACCACATTCCCATGAAATTAATCATCCAATATATTAAAAATCCACGCTGAGGACCAAAATGTTCACCGAAATCCTGTTGAAAAGCAAGGGAAACTAATGAAAAAGATAACGAAAGAAATAAAATAGTTATCATATTATAAATAGGCCGAAAAATCATATATTGAATAAATGGGATTTTACCCAGTAGAACCAGTTGGATTTGTGTGAAATTGGGAATTTGAAAGAATGAAACAATAATCAGGTAAATCAGACCAATAGACAGAATAGCAGAAGAAACATCACTTGTCACAGGAGCTGTATCAACAACATTTATTTGTACAGGCGATAAAAATATATTTTCATTACTCTCAAGCATTTGGCCAAGTTCTTGTTGACTCAATTGGCTGGAAAGATTAGCAACAATGCTCTCTTTAAACTGAGTTGACCAGGTATTGTTAAGTACGGCAATAGCAGGAACTATAATTTCAGCCACCACAGAACTTCGACCTTCAGCGCAGTAGAAAGTTGAGACACCTTTACTATCGTAAGTCGTATTATTTTCAATAGCATTTTGAAGTTTTTGAGTTGAATTGGGTTCAATTATCAATATTCCCCATGCTTTTTCTTCATTCACTGAATTAAATGCAGAGCTAGGAGGAAGACCATATTCTTCAGGGGAAACAGTTTGATAACCTAGGTTCTCAGGCGATGTTAGATCTTGAGTGATATTGACTAAAGACTCACCAATAACACCTCCATCGTAATCTATAACCCAGATATTTAGATTGTGTAAGCGTGTAGATCTCTCAAAAGTCGACCCCCAGTATAAGGAAAGAATGCCCAAAATCAAAACAGACATATATATCAACGTCAAGCCACTCTTGATCAGAATCTTCATATGGAGATCATGTAAAGATTTATGAAAAAGCCATACTTGTTGGTGAATGAAGCTACTGGCACGTGATCGTGTTTTATGAAACTCTGGCTCGATATTGTCATCCTGAATATCCGTTTTACGGTTCTCGAGATTATTTTCTTTAAATTCCTGGAAATCTATCGACCTAATTTCTTCAGACATAATTGAATTGGTTGGTGAGGAATATAAAATAGAAAAAAAGGAAAAAATCAACTAGAATCGATTAAAAAAATGCTTCGGGAACGGCGTCGAAGAGGGGAGAAATGATTTGTCATAAAACAGAACCTAAATTTAAATTTCAAACAGAAGTAGTAGCAGCACTTATAACTACAAATATATGTAATACTGGATGCGTCCATACATTTCCAATCAATTGTGAGTCAGAAACAATTCGACTTCGATCCGTAGCGCGAAATTCGGATATTAGTAAAGAGAAAAATTTTTTCTAACCGGATTAGTCCCAGTTGCCCTCATATTTAAGTGAAAAAGGAAAATAGAAGCCGCATAGAGTACTAGAGATATACCATATAGAGTGTACATGATGGAGAGACACCAGCATGTGTAGCGTAGTCTATCGAGAGATGTACAATCAATTAAGTGCAGATGTGTATTTCTCAGCAAAACCGTCCAAAATACAGGGAAATGTAGAAGAAACAGTCGTTTTCATTTGTATTGAAGTTCGAAAAATCGTAATACATATATCGCAAGTCTCGATTAGGTACACCCTTCTCGGCACAACCATTTCGCACATAATTTCCCCGCTACAAGATCCCATATCCTAAGTATCAAGTCCTTAGTCCTGGACACCCAATAATACCAAGCTCAGGTTTTCCTTACCCTATATAGGAAAACTATTTACATTTAATTTTCCTTCCACTTACTTCTTTATATAGAGTTACTCTTCCCACTCAAAAGTCGGGTAATATACAGTACCCAGACACCATTTGAGACACATGAACTCTTTTGGATTAACAGTTTCAGTCTTTAATTCTATTCCATTCCTTGAAGAAATATCAATATGTAGTATATATACGATGAATGCATAAATTTTGCGTTTACCAAATTGGATTGTGACTGTCCATATATGTAGGTAGATATATGTATATTATGTATGGGTAGCACTCCGAGAATAGACACATCCCGATATAGAACACGTGTGTGTATGTCCAGAGTATTCAAATGTTCAGTTCTTTTCAAAGTCTCCCTATAAATTATCACTGGTAGTCCAATTCTGGAAAAAAAAGTCCAAAGAAACATAGCTGCAGAAGTGTTTTTTTTTTTTTTTTTTGCTGAATATGTTATTATAGAAACTGTTGTGGAATAGACTCCTGTCAGAGACGGAGGCAAACTGAATTCGAAGGACAAATGCTGATACGACTGGAGAAAGGAGGCTGGATCTCACCAAAACAGAAGTTAAAAAAGCAGGACGAAACATCCCACTGAACAAAGCTCCTGGACCTGACGGGGTGACTGGCCAGGCACTTATGCGTTTATGGGAAACTGATTGCTTTCAGAATCTCGTATTGCAAATATCTAAGGCTTGCTTGAAGATGAGATATGATCCAAGAGGCTGCGGAAGAGCAACAGTAATAGTCCTGAAGAAAGGTGGCAAACGGGATCTAACGTCTCCAAAGTCCTACAGCCAAATCGAAAACTCTGGAAACGATTATACAACGGAGGCTCGCAGCGTTGACCTCGTCTGGTTTACCGGATTGGCAATGTAGAGCCCGCTGAGGTAATAGTGCAACAGATGCTGCCTTGGAACTAACTGACTTTCGTGGAGAGAATGCTGCTAGCACCACCACGGCGTTGATGGTTGACATCAGCGGTACCTTTGATAGTGTGAGTACGTCCAATCTGGTGATGAATGAAACAAATGAGCATACCTGCAAATTCAATAGACTGGACGATTACTTTCATGTTGAGAAGATGAGCGAGGATGGTGGTGGATGGTGTGATGATGGGAGAAAGAAGGGTGCAGACGGGGATGCCACAGGGATCTCCCATATTGCCTCTCTAATTCATGATTTACATTAGTCCACTGTGCAACGTGACTAAGCATGAAGGACTGGATGTTGCCTGATTCATAGATGATATAACAGTTTATAGTAGCGGGAAAATGGAAAGCAATACGAGAAAAATGAACACGATACTTTTGGAAATCAAGGACTGAGATCGACTTCGGTGATAAGCTGGAATTCATTTACTTCTCGAAAATGAAAAATGACGATGACTGGAATAAGGAAATTCCAAAGGTACAATACCTACTGGTTATTCCTGATGGCTCGAATCGACTGAAGAGGTGAAACTGCTGGTATGGTGGTCCATAGGAAACTGACGTTCAAGAAACGTGTTGCTTAGATAGAAAAGCAATTGATAATATTTGGCGACTTGGTGGAAACAGTGGCAGGTTTAAGCGGAGCAGCGATGAGGGCTTTGTACACTGGTTGTGCTAGATCTATCTGTGAGTATGGTATTGAAGTATGGAGAAGCGAATATGACAATCAGGTAAAAAAATTCGATTTAAAATTTAGCTTTGAGAAGGACGATGGGTGCCTATGTCGGCACTACGAAGGAAATTCGGACAGTGGAAAGTTGGACGCCGAATATGAAGTGGAGATTGAATCACGTATTAAAAAAGATGTTATTAAGAATTTTATACCGGACTGATGAAAAAAAGAATGAAAAAAAAATTGAAAAAAGACAAGAAAAGAAGAAAGAGAAAAAAAAAAGAAAAAAAAAGTATTAATAATAAATCTGATACTAACACATCTGGCGGGTCATGGTGACAGCAACTCTGGTCCTGATGATGGTACTGATGGTGAAGAAGGTGACTTAGGAGAGATGAAGTGGTTGGAAGGAATGTCAGAACGAGTAGGGTGGCCATGAAGTGATTAAGATATTTGAGGAAGGTAGAGAAAGAAGAAAGATTGTGAAAAACTTAGAAAAGAAATACTTTGATGAGTTGAAGGTGCTATGAAAGATGACTATGAAGAATTTTCAAAGACTGAAAAAACAATGTGGTATAAGGAAGTAACTGTTAGTTGAAACAATGTCCCCCAGCAAAGATTTAAAGCTCGAAGTTATGGAAACTTATGAAGAAACATGATGGAAACACGTTTTACAGAGTTGTTCAACTTAAATCTGGTTTCGGTAAATTTAGCGACTACTTCAAGAAGTGACGAGTTCCTATGGAAGACTTCAAATGCCAACGCGAACAAGACGAAACAACAAAGAATGTATTGACAGAATGTGCATTGTATGAAAACTATATATATTTAAATATTTGAAGGTATCTGAGCTGCTAAACACAACAGCGGGAATTGGAGCAGTCTGCGAATTTATCCAAAAAATGTAATAAATAATGAAAAAGTGAATAGAACAAAATATGAATAAATAATTGACAAGGCGAAGAGATCACAACAATGATGGACATATGACTTACACAATTCAGAGAAAGGGTGGTTCTAGTCTAATAAGTATAAAAAAACGTCTGCGGTTTTAGAGGGTTTATCGAAATATCTTCTCTTCATAGTAATGAGATTTATAAAGTTTAACAGCATTTGAAATTTGCGATGGTGATTACATGCTGGTTAAATATCATAGGAGTTACGTTCAAATCTTCGTTATATAATCAGTTTGTATTCTGTATACCCCCCAAAAAAAAATCGATGCTATTGAATTAAAAAATATATGTATTTATACTTGTTTATTTGATTACTTCGTATGTTCATATTACTACTTGCTTAGGTAAGGTACTTATGTACAGATGTATGTAGGTATAAATTCGAATTATTTATATCCAAGATATTTACGCCAAAGAACCATAAGGATCCCATCTTGGAAGAACAACATAATCCTTACTCTTCCAAATTTCAACAACTTTAGGATCAACATAAATTTCAGTAGATACAACTTGATAAACAAATTCATCAAACCATTCATCAGTCATTGTCATATAACCCTTGTCACCTACACTATCTCCCCAAGAGTTCATAACCTTCCATTTGACAGGTTTCCCAGTTATCGGATCAATATCAACACCTGTAAGAACCATAGCGTGTGTCATCGATGATGATCCAACACGAACCCTGTCAGCCTTGTTCATGTTAAGAGTAGTGTTAAATGCGAGATCATAGTCCCAGGCAGAAGTATCCATAATACCAGAAGTTGTATCACTATACTTTCCAACATCAGAACCAAAGAAAACAGGTTGGTTATTCTTGATTGAATTAATCGCGGCTTGCTTAAGAGCATCAATGGGAAGATTGACATATTCTATGGGCTTTCCACCAACAGAGTTGTTAAGTCTATTCACAGTGTAAAGTTTCTCATACTCGTTACGAGGGTCATGAATAAGAGAGAAAAACGTTTTAGCATCATACTTCACATACTTTCTGTAAAACTCATTAGGCGAACAATAGATTGTATGAGGTTTCGAATCCTTGTCAAAGTATTGCCATTTAAATTTCTCATGAAGTTTAGGAGGGCAACCAAGAGAAATTACAAGGATATCATAAATTTGTTGGACAAATTTTTGTTTGAGAAGACCGAGCGTTGAAGGGTCAGGATTCTTACGAAGAAGCAATGCAAATTCTCTCAGCTTGTTGACAAGAAAATAATCTAACTTTCCAGAGTTTTTAGCGTTGAACGAATCTGGATACAAAGATTGAGGAACAAGACCATATTTTTCAACTAGATTGACTACCATATCCCATTGACCACCATCACTAATGGGATCGCTAAGAAGAGTTTGAATAAGTTTGTCGTCAAAATCAAGATCCCTTGTTTCAATCATGTTTTGCAAAAAGTAATTTGATTTCTCTAGCTTATCATAAAAGAATAAATAAGCTTGAGAGAGTTCAAACTCTTTGATGTCTAACTGTTTCATCACATTTAGTCTAAAAATATTAGTGGACGCAAATAGCCAACATCTACCACTGGATCGCTGATTGGTAATTGGACTACCTTCAAAATCGACCACATCAGAAAAAACGTGAACGTTATCATTAGAAATGACAGTAGGAACCTGAATAATTCCAGTAATATTACCGTTCATAACAGCGGACTGGGCCAACCTATTTTTGGGGTTATCAAGTAAAGTTTCTTTCCAAGCAGCCAAGTTCTCAACTGAAATGGGGTTAGAAGTAGCAGAAGAACTTTCGCCTTCATTCAGAGTCAAATAGCTCTTCAACTGATCCACTAGTTCTTGCTTCTCGTCAATAGGAGAGGGATTTTTATTCGCGGAAGGAATTCTGTAGCTGATTTGTTTGGAATTGTTGTTACCCATTGCTTTAGTATTGATTGACAGAGTTAGTTGTAGTGATTTGATAGTAAATTTAAATATAAAAATGAAAATTGGAAGAAATAAAAATGAGAAAGAAAGGACTTTTCGAGTGAATTGTTGCTGCTTTTATATTTTTCTAATTTCATTTCGATAACGCGACCCGTTATCTTCCTGTCTCCGCAGCGCCGATTAAAAGATGACATTAGTAAAAATACACGTGACCAATAATTAACTTGAGCTTAAATCAGCCGCGCACTACGTAGCTATAATTTTGGTTGCACTTGAAATTGGACAATGTTTCAACTCCCAAGGTTCTCTAATTCATTGTAAACGAATAAGGAACATTGAAACTGCAACATTTTATCTGCTCCGGTTGTGCTGTACAACGGAAATTTAATTGAAATTACATACTGTAGTAAGTCTCTAAATCTCTAAGTACCTAGGTATCTTTCTACTAGATTTTCGACAGTTTCAACCTTATCTCTCTGAGTATTCAAACTAGTCATTATATAAATAACATTACCCAAAGGTCTGAAATGTAAGTTAAAATCACTTTTTTGTGAGTTTAAAAACTCTTTAAAGCTTTCACTTATACCTGATTCATATCCTAGCCGTGTTTTGTTAGTGTAAATTCTCTAGAAGATTATTTTTTTACTTACCGGAGGAATACTCGTCTTTAAGAGTTATTGCCAAAACTGTTCCCAAGGCAAATACTCCATCAACCTTGTCACTTCTTGATATTCGATCTAAGAAAGCTTTATTCCATTTTGTATTAGAAAATAGCATTTCGTCTTTTAAATGGTTGTATCGTTCCAAAGCCCTAGCTGCAACAGCACATCCAATTGGGTGTGCAGTGTAACTATGGCCATGGAGAAGACCATCTACTTTGGAATTACCCAAAAATGACTTGAAAATAGATTCACTAGCTAAAGTGGCACAAAGAGGTAAGATACCACCTGTTAGCAGCTTTGCGTGGACTGAAATATCAGGATGTACATCAATTAAACTAGCTGCCGTAGGAGCTCCCAGACGGTAAAGGCCTGTAAAAACTTCATCAAATATGATAGGAAGACCCTGCCATTCATGTGCATTTTTAGATAATTCACCAAAAAGATTAGGTGTTTCTCTTATCACTGCAACAAGAACATTTTGAAAAAATGGATCACTATGGAATGAATGTTAGTAAAACATAATAATAATAAATAACAGGCTCATCAAAATAAGTAGGTATCTACATACACAGCGACCATCCCTCCGGCTCCTAATAGTACTGGTTCAATAAGTAGAGCTCCGAACTTTCTTCCAGAACGAATTTGACTGGAAATCGTTTTTATAATCTTTGATTTGTAAGTATCTCGTGTTTTTTCAGATCTATTAGCAAAGTCAAAGATCTGATTAATTTCTTCAAACTCCTCTACAATAGTTTCAGTTTCCAGGTCTTTAACTATCCATTTTCCTTTTGACATTTTAACAATTGGATATTCAAAAAAATAACCCCTTGGTTTGTACCAGTTGACCTGTTGATTATAGACGGATGGCTCACAGCAATCCATGGTACCAATAGTGTCACCATGATAACTTCTTTTAAGTCCTAAAATCTCAACATTACTAAAATCTGCGTCACTCCATTGATATCTTATTGATGCAGCTTTAAATGCCATTTTAGTTGCAACTTCTACGCCAGTACTACCATTATCTGAATAGAAAACACGAGATAGCCGTGGGTTATTTGTTATCCTTAATAGATTCTCGGCTAATTTAATTGCAGGTTCATGTATGGTATTGGCCAAGATTGTATGACCATATCTACCTGCAGCATTTGCAGCAGTTAAACCAAGATCTAGATCACCGTGGCCAAGGCCTTGTGTCCACCAAGATGCTGATGAATCAAACAATGGAGTCAAAGTATTAGTATCGCATCCGTTGGAATTAAATGACTGGAAAAAGTCGGAATAAGCAGAATCAATAGCGACGATAGTTTCAGGAGTAATGGAAGTATGCTGTGAAAAAGGATACCAGATAACATTATTTGCACGATTTTTTATAGTTTCCAATTTGGAAAGTCGATTGTTATGGTATTCAGTCAATAGTTCCATAGCATATTTGACAGGATTAGATTTTGAAATTTCCGTATAGTACTCATTCATTTGTTCCAAATCACTCTCCGTGTTACTCAGTCTAGGAGGAGGAGGCAAAACTGAAACGATTTCAACTTTTTTGTCAAAGTACTCTTTAAAATATTCACAGTTTCTATAAAAGTCGTTCTCAAAACCCAAAATGAGGGGAACATCAAACCCACGTACGTGCAATGATTCCCAGGCGGACACTGTTCCTGAAATCCCCCCAAGACGTGAATCTGCAACCAGCACAGCTGGCAATCTCAAAGGTCGATAAATTTCAGCTTGCAATGATCCTGTAGGTCCAGGAGATAATACACCACCGGCAGTTTCAACCAATGCCATACCTGTTTGAATTCCAACTAAATTATCATACACTTTTTGTACAATTTCGCTGTCACTCAAGGGTAGAACATCATCCTTAATGACTGCTAAGTGAGGGCTCACTAGCAAAGAATACTGAACCAAACATTTTGCGTTAACACCAGGAACAAATTTCTGCAAATGTTTTAAATCAGCTTCTGAACTTGGACCGGTAGAGACCGGTTTAATGTATGTAGCATTGCTTCCGGATTTGAGGTGATTTTTAAGTAATAGAGTGGAAAACACAGTTTTTCCAACATCTGTATTGGCTCCAAATATTTGAAAACTTTTCTTATTCTTCGAGAAAAATGATTTGATGCCTGACATTTTTTACCTTTGAGAGGATTATTGGGAAACAAAAGTTAGAAAGAATGATTACGAGTCAGATTGTTGCGACTCTGAGTCATATCTTGGTACCCTTACCTTTTTTTTCTTTTTTTCTCTTTTTTTGCAAACCAAATATTTCATTTCAGCTACACGTAAATCACTACCTAAAATTACATAAACAACATAGCAAAATAAAGCTAACCAAAAAAAAAAAAAAAAAAAAAAAAAAAAGGTCCAAGACCATCAGCAAGTTTTTCTATATGATCATGATAATGGAGAAATCTCCTAGGTTTGGGAGAGCTCATGGTCCTTCAAAGAACGACTAATCTTGCTACAAATATTGCCAAACAAATCAGAATGCGATCACTTCAAGAAATGTGAACCTGGGTAAGTTCTCCAACTGAGCTAATCCAAAGATTTTGCTATAAAAACAAATATTTTTTCTTAACACGCCAAAATTTATACATAGAATTACTTAAACTTACATAAATATCATGGCAAAATAATGCTAAAAAAAATAGGTACCTAAGTAGGTATGTATGCATGTACTTACTAGGAATTCACAAACATCCCAATTTTTCATTCAACTTCCTAAAGGTCGTGGGCTCCAATCCTTATCTAAATCACTCTTAGACTCAACAATTATCTGGAAGTTTTCATTTGGATCTTCTGCATTCATACCTTCATCAGATAAAATCTTCATCCATTCATTAAATGCGGGAAAGTCCAACTTAAAATATTTCTCCCATACAAATGTTAGTCTATCTGTGAATCCAGGGATCAAACCTTGGATAAGAGGTAAATATATATCGATTTTTTGACTAACGGCTTTCCTAAATCAATGGTGTTAGAATAATAGAGGATAACTAAGATTGGTGGGAGTAAATAATATAGTACACATACCCGTCTGTAGGCAACAGTATGTTGTTTGATAGCAATATACGGGCCAAAAACTCCTCATCTTCCAGTTGTAATTGCTTCAAACTTTCTATTACATCGTTAAAATCTCGTTTCTCCCTTCTTCGTCGTCTAAATTCCCTTGTTAATTCTTTAATATTATGTGCCTTTGTGCTTAAATCTAATTCACTTAGAACTTGATCGGCTTCTTCGGGCACATATCTCCAATAATTCATCCATAACCATTCCTTACAGTCGTTAGCAGCTACTTCCAATACATCATTATGAGGTACATCTTCATGAGTTGCTAAATGTCTTATTTCAACAAAATGTGCAGGGAGTTTCAATAGTCGTGCTATATGGTACACAGGCATGGGAATAGAAGCAGCAATAGGGTCAACCAATCCATTTACGAAGCGTACAAGAACGTGTGATAATGCAAACGATCGTGTCGAGGAAAATGGAGAAGAAAGTACTTGAGCTAGTTGTGCTGTAATACGGATAGGATGTGGTACTGGGACATCTCGGAGTTGATAAGATGCAACCTAGGAATCACATGCAAGACTAAAGTTAACAGAAATTCTGTGATGTTTATAACGGAATGAGACATACTTTGGCAATAGCATCAGCAACAAGAAGTTTTTCTGCTGCTGACGGAATAATGCCCAACTTTTCAGGAAAAAATGCTCTTTTTAGAAATTGAAGATCGCTATCATGGCACCAGCAAACATGGTGCATTTCTCTTTTTGACAGTGGGAACTATGAGAGGAAGGTAAAAGTTTTCATAATCTGTACGGCTAATTTCAAGCCCGAATCTTAAAACCTTTATTACAAACATACTATCAACACATTAGAGCCCCAAATGTGTATATACTCTAGACATGTCAAAACTCAACATATTTTCTCTTCGATTCGTTGAAAATAATATAATATAATATATATTTATGAGTAAAAGGTCGATTTATCAACAAACAATTGATGACAGAATTATTATTATTGGTGTTATTCAAATTAAGACCTAACCCTATATAGAAGTTTTATCCTATATTCCTAGCAAAACTGATTTGTAAAATTACATTTCATTTCGCCCATTTCAGAGTACTAAATGCGACTTCTATCACAATGGACATGATTTCAGATATAGTTGAACGGGAAAATGTCACAGTTATCAACCCTCCGAAACCACCATCTATCATTTCTTCATCCGACCGAACAGTTAAAATGTCGAATTGGCGTACCCGTCAAGCAAATCGGAAAAATAATGGCGGCGGTTCAACATCATCTAATACAGACCTCTCTAATAGTAAAATTGCACAAGCTCTTAACCGAGCAAAAACAAAATCACTAGAGTCTGAAAAGCGTGGATTTAAAGGTGTAAATGAGAGTGATTTCAGTGAAAGTGAAAAAATTCATATTGAAAATTTGGAAAGATTGTCAAAAATGACTGAAAATGAGATAGAAAGGCAGAGAGAAGAGATTTTAGGAAGTATGGACGTTAAGGTACTCAGAAGTTTGTTGAAACGAGCAGAAATGCGAGATGGAGGTGATGAAATATTAGGATCTGCATTGAACGAAGTAGAAGTTGATGGAGTGTTAGCTAATCCTAGTCCAAAACCACAACTTGCGAATATTTCGGAAATCTCGAAGGAAAATGAATTTTTGCTACACCCAACGTTGCAGAATAATCAATTTTCTATCTCTGATGTAGGTGTAAAAGGTATCGAATCTCATGATGACGATCGATATCCATCATTTGAGAAACTGCAAGAATTGGAATCGAATCTTTTAGCTGCTGACCAGGGTTCTCAAGAATTACACAATATACACTTTCCATCATGTTCTGCACCTGAACTTGATCCCAATTCTACCACCTTCCTTGAAGATCTTCATGAAAAGTATTATCCAACACTTAGTCGAGAAATCTCAAAACTTGCTTGGCTTAGTGATATCCCTACACCTGTCACACTGCCAGATTCACTTCTTCCTTCTGAAATCCGGTTTGACTTTAAGGGCAACTTAGTGTCTCCACGTTCTAGCACTCAAATACCTGTCACAGCTGGTCTTCATCATCATGGTGATCAACCCTCATCTGCTGGATATACGATACTTGAATTATCACATTTAGCACGAAGCACATCACACGGACAACGATGTTTAGCTATTCAAACACTTGGTAGAATTTTATATAGGTTAGGTACCGAAAAGTATGGAAAAGAGATATGCGCAGGCTTATGGGGTCTGGTAGATCAAGTGAGAGTAATAGATAGTTTGATGGAAGCTTCAGATGAAAAGAAAACTAAAAGTATGAGTGTGAGAGCTTATGCTGTTGAAGCCTTATGGTTGTGGAAGCAAGGTGGTGGAGGTAGGCCTGCAGTTTAAAATTTCGAAGGACTTGCAGATTGTAAGGGTTTGTGTGAGGAATTCTACATAACAACGGAAGAAGGAGATGTAAATAAAGAGTGTGTAATATACATCCCTCAAATCATCATATTTTGTGGTCTTCATAATACTAATAAATAGCAAATTAGATTATTCCAACAGAATTCATAACTTACATGTGTAATTATTAGTAATAACTTTTTCTTAATAATGATACAACTTTTTTTAATCATGGTAAATAAGGAGATCAAAGGAAATTGAATGTTATTCTTATATCACTAGGTATCTGGATACCTAATTTACATTTGTAAGATATGATAATAATAATAATCATTCTGATTATAGTCCTATATAGAATCTTATAAGTAAATATAAAATGAATACGAAAGTAAAAATAAAATAGTCACAAAATAAAACATTACATAAAAGAAGATTGTGTTAAATTTTGCCGGGTACAGGCTTTCAATGTCACATTTTTCCCTGTGGCTTTTGAATTATTATAGTTAGAATAGGGCTAAATATTTCAGAAATCAGTGATAATACTAATTAACGTGCAATGGGAAAACTTGATCATCCTAGTGGAAAAAATTATTACCTCCAGATGTAGAGAATAATCTCTTCAAGGGAAAAACCGTAAGATATATTTCATTTATTGGTCAAATATATATTTAAATTAAATATGATTCTACTTTTTTTGCTTATTGTTTTAATACATAATTAGTGTAAGAACTTTCCTGGAGATTTATTTTAAAACTAATTTTTAGTAAGGTCAGTTTGGCATTTCGAGTCAATTGCATGTTGTAAGAAGCTCGCTATTAAGATATATTTTGCTTACTTTTTATAAAAGTACAAAATGCTTTTTACGGGCAAATAAATCCTTTTGTGCATATTTGTCCGTATATTGAGTTGCAGGAATATACTACGGGTGAATAGAACATTAGTTGTTCCATTTGTGTTTAATCTTAGATTGAGATAGTGCGAAACATTGGGACTGGGAATAACACGGTGCTTAAGGTAATTTTGTATTAATTACCGTCTTGATTATTAATCTGTTGTTTATCATGTTCTTTGTGACTCTGAACAAAATACATACTAATGTGTGGACTCCAACGTTATTTATATTTGAAGGTAGTAGTCGTGCTGATGTTGCTGGAGCAAATATACACCTTGGAACTTAGAACTTTGTTTAAAATGATATGTAGATGGTAAGGAGTTGGTTTTGCAATTAACACCAATATTAACAGTCGTTTGTAGGTCGGATATCATGTTTGCAAATATGTTATTATTTTAATATTTGACAATTTTACTGATATTTTGAATCCATAGCAAATTTCTTAGGTGAAAGAGCGGTCAAAATTTTTAACAATCAATCGTTGGAATAGGTTTATTATAGTACGGCTGTTGTTAACGACCATCAATTGGGGGCATAGGGTTGTAATTTATCTGAAGATTATCTCTGTGTGTTTTAATTTTGAATGTCGGTATAGTCATGATCTCACAGTGCACCATGAATTACTTAATCAACACTAATATTATTATTTATATGTTAATGTTAATGAGAACCCGCACTGCTCAAGATCTATGGGCTCGGAAGCCCCCGGGAAGGATCCCCGTGGTACCGCTACATTAGGAGACGTTGTAGAGCCTGTGTTTGGGCCGACTTAGTTAATTAAGATTGATGATAGCACATACCGTAAATAAGTTAATTTGATGTTATTATCATATACTCTTAAAACAAGTTATATACCTAAAATAAATAAATAAAGAAAGTCTATCTGAAAAATTTTGAGTACGCCGCTTTTTCTCCATCTTTTCGCTTCACAATAATTTGCTTCGCTTTGGTCCATTCATTCATGACAGCTGCGTCTCCTGGAACAATCTTTAATGCCTCCTCAAAATCAATCATTGCATCACTCTCGTTTTTATTTTTAACACTAGCCATTCCACGTCTATAAAGAGCTTTTGCCCGTTCTTGTGAAGTTATGATAGGAACTTCAAGAGCATAATCTGCAGCCTTAAAAGCCCTTGTAGAATCACCAATTTTTAACGAAACTAGTGCAACATTTAAATGAAGAGCGATCTTCAGTTTAAGATAATCTTGCGTAGCTTCTGGATGTTCATCAGGATCAGGCATATACTCATTTACATATCGAAGTGCTTTTAAGTATTTCTCCAAAGCGAGAGACCGATTTCCATCCTTGAGCACCTTTGTCCCAATTTCTTTGATTTCTTTAGCAGCTTTAAGCGCCGGAATAGGATCATTATTACCATGTTGTACTGATGATTCATCCGAAGGAAAATCTTCCCAAATATCAGTTGTTCCATCTGTTAGCATGTAGTTCGAAAGTTGTTCTTCTACTGGAATTTCGCCACAGTCAGCGATGACCACATCTTCCAAAGGTCTGTCATTTGACCCTTTTTCTGTATGTTCAACTTTTCGAATCACACTTTTTCCTGATATTAGTTGCCCGAACACAACATGTTTACCGTCCAAATGTGGAGTGGGAATGGTGGTGACGAAGAACTGGGAACCATTGGTGTTTGGCCCTGAATTAGCCATAGATAATAGAAATGGTTTATCATGAGAGCGGATGAAGGCCTCATCTTCGAACATTCCGCCATTGTTATAAATAGACTTGCCACCGGATCCGTTGCCAGCTGTGAAATCACCACCTTGGATCATGAAATTTTTGATCACTCTATGAAAAAGAGAACCTTTGTAGCCATATCCAGGTTTACCTATGCATAGTTGACGAAAGTTTTCAGCAGTCTTTGGGACTTCTAGAAGATTAAGAGAAAAAAATAAGTTAGATTGAAATTACAGCTAGAATAAATAATTAGAATGAAAAACATACCATCGTTAAACTAAATCGTGGTTGGTTAGAGTTAGTAAAGTTAGGCAGAGGTCAATAAAAATAAGAAGTCAAACTTACTAGCTCAAATATAGCACGACCAATGGGTTTAGACCCTATAGTGATATCCAAAAACACTTTTGATCTTACAGGCTTGTCGATCAGGTCTTTGATGTCCATTTGGCAATATGAATATCACTGGTGAAAAGAAGGTTGGAAAAAAATTGGAAAAAAGCAAAAAGAAAAAAAAAGTGTGTGTGGGTTTGCGTGTGAAAATGTTAAAATATGAAAAGAAAACTAAAAACTACACACATATGTACATACTAGCGACACTCTTGGTCGTCTACGTCGACGATTTCGGACGCGCTCCTAGTGATTCTCAAATAATCTTAGATATATACATATATAATGGAGTCAAGCCAGTGTAAAGTAAGTGTAGTCACATGTATGTACTCTAGATATGACAGGTTAAAATATTTTATGGAAACATGGCGGGCCATGGGGAAAACCACAATCCAGATGTTAGTTAGTAAGGATGTTAGCGCAGGGCGCTGTAACAGGATATATGGATTTTGAATGCCGAAGTAAATATGCTCTATGCCAAGTTCGAACTTGGGACAGGAGGACAATTGGAAGTTGAAACCTGCACGTAATACCACTGCACCATACAGTAGGGTAACAATAAACAATCTTTCCATCAAAAATAGCAAACATAAATTCATTGTTAGGATAGACGTGTTGTCGCTGCCCAGACATTTCAAAGGCATTTCATTATGCCCAGACCTTCTGTGGTCTGGTCGGTAGTCGCTCGCGTACAAATAAGTGTAGTCTCAGGTTCGAGTCCGTCCTGAGTCGGTTTGTTATAGTTTTTCCCTAGGAAGGAAAACCCTCCACATCTGGTCATAATGAGATTGCCCGCGACGGATGAACAAATTTTCCCATTGCATGTGCATTGGTTTACAGTAACCGATCCGAAATTTTTAACCCTGGCCGCTACGAAATGGATATTACAGCCAACATGGCGTACGTGATTCTAGTTTAATAAGAATAAAAAACCGTCTGTGGTTTTGAAGGGGCTATCGAGATATCTTCGCCTCATAATAAAAAGATGGTTCAAGTTCAAAGCAGTTGGAATTTGCGATGGTAACTCCCAAGATGGGAAAGGGTTAAATGTTATGGAAAGTAGGTAAAAATCCTTGTTTGTTATATAATCAGTTTGTATACCCAATCGATGTTACTGAATTAAAAAAAATACAATGCTAAAAGGTACTTTTGAACATAATAACATAGGCCATATAATTTTTTCGCATTCTCTTCTGCATTTCAAAAATCACGTCCAATGTACAAAAATTTTCATGTCATCCGAGCTTATTCAACTGCATCTCGACTGACAGTTGGATCTGCACGAGATCATTGTCTTAAACTGTTGAGTGAGCAAGATCGATCATCTTACATACTTCATTCTTATGTGGCACAACCTGCAAAAGATGCGTATTTGGCTGTGAGAGCATTTAATGTTGATACAGGAAAGATTGCAGAGACTACTAGTAAATCTGCACTTGCACAGTTTAGATTTGAATATTGGAGAGAAACAGTGCAAAAGATATTTACAGCAGGATCAATATCTCAAGTACCTCAGGAACCAGTAGCACTTCTATTGACTCATGCTTTGATTAATGACAAAATCACCATGTCTAAAAGATTCATGTTAACTATTTTAGATACTAGAGAAGCTCATGCAAGTCATCCTCCATTTCGTACTATCGATAGTATGTGTAGTTACGGTGAAGGCATTCATTCCCAACTTAACTATTTGTTTCAAGAAATTCTTTATTCCGTATCACCCAAAACCGCCACATTTCTAGATCACTATCCAGAGATCGCCGAAAATTGTCATGATATGGTTGCTCATATTGGGCAAGCTACAGGTATAGCTGCCTTTTTACGTGGATTTGGTTATTATGCGTCAAAAGGATTTGTTCCCTTGCCTGTTGATTTATTAAACTCCAAAGATTTGTCGCAAGATTCAGTGCTAAGATTTTTAGCAGGTGAGCTAAATAGTATTGATTCTGACATATCTACAAAATTGGCTGATATTGTATTTGATATTGCTACACGTGCTAATGACCATTTGATTTCTGCTTCTACCATATTAAAAGATGTTAAAGAAAAGTTGGGAAATAGTTTACCCGATGCAATAATGGTACCTACGCTAAGTTCTATTCCGACGAAGTTATATTTAGAAAGGCTGGAAAAATATGACTTCAATATTTCACATCCGGATTTGATGAAAAAGGGAAGTGATTGGAAGTTGCCATACCGATCATTTAAGGCTTATAAACTACAGAAAATCTAATCTGATGATGACTTTGGCATCTGTAAATAATAGAAAAACATTAATATAATTGTTTCAGACTACTCGTAGTACAAGCGAAAAAAAATACTATTCTTAGTCGGTGTATTTAACTAAACTACATCAAGCAGTGATGAAATATAAATCAATTTTCAAAACGATGTTACTGTTTTTCTCTTGTTGATAATAACTGAAGCTTGGCGAATTATATATATAGAAATATTTCAGTGTGATAGTTAACATTATATTATTATATTACAAATTTCACTGATCAGAATACTTACAACATCGCAACCTGTTGAATTAGTTGATTTTCTTTCATTGATTACAAATAGATACTAACGATAAAACTAAATTCAGAATTTATAGACAGGTACCTAGGTATATATCTACCTAGAGATGTCGATGCTTAATTATTTGTTTATCTTGTGGATATCACAATTCCTAAAGAAAGGTAGTTAAATAATAAAAAGACGACTATTTTGCGTTTGAACCAAAAGTAAGCAATCTTCTTCCAAAAATACCAAAGCAAATGCTTGAAATAAAATACGCACTAGCAATCCATACCCTTACAGAATAATAGCCCAATTGATGTGATGATGGCAGGTGAGTTGGGAATAAGACTGCAAACACAGAAGTGCCTACAATGGCAACGAGAGAAGCCAGGACAAAGCCATTGCGAGAACCGTCCAGGAAGTACCACAAAAATGGATTAAGAAGACCCCAAAGAATTGCAGCCTGCATAGATGACTCCCAAGGCAATTTACGGATACCGTAAGCAATACCTAAGAAAGCAGCTATAGCACGAATAAGTGAAGTCCAATCTGTGCCAGCTTTCCCACGGTCGAGATTTTTTGACGGAGCGATGTAATCGAATAAAGGAAGTAAAGTACCGAGAAGAATACCTTGAGCACCCCAGGCAGCACTGAAGCCAAGCCAATTGTTAGATATAACTATATTCAAGGTATCTTGGGCGACTTCATGATTATCATGTAGATTGCGAGCAAGTTCACCATATGCGACACCAACCACGAAAAGAACGATGAGACGAGGAACGATAGTAAAAAAAGAAAGTCGAACAACTGGTTTGCCCGAGGAAAGTGAAGGGAGACTAGCGTGGTGGTTATAAGGTGTAGGCTCGGAAATTCGGTGTCGAGCTTGTGCTAAAGCGATTCCAGTAGAAGCAGCAGGAGTATCACCAGTGAGTTCAGCAAGTGAGACCTGAGAACCAAAAACACCTGCAAGAGCTGAAGAAGTAAGATTAGCGTAAGAGGCGGAAGGAACTTCTGACTTGTAGAAATCATTTTTATTTCCAGGTTTAGGCTGTTGGGGATTATGGTGATGATGCTTTGGAGGAGAATTTCTGGCTGGAGCTACTGACATTGAAAGATGCAATTGAACTAAATATGATGATGAAAATATATATATAGATATTATTAATTTGAAAAAAATTAAGAAGGAAGAAAAAAAATAGGAAGAGAAGATAAGAAAATGGTGTAATGAAGATTTTGCTTTTATGAGTGGGACAGGCTTTTCCTGACAAGGGTTGAAACTTTTTTTTTACCTGCATCCAAGCTGCAGTTCCACACAACTTTCTGTGCTGGTACGGTACTGTTTTCAATTATATGTGATAAATCCCAACGCAATTTTACCCACACAGATTTTCAACGCCATAGTACCATAATGTATAAATGCTGTCTATATCAATATATAAAACGGATCACAGAGAGAGACGCCTTTGTTTGATAGAGAATTAAGGCTCTTATTTTTGTATCAAGAATTATTTTTAGTTTTGAAATCGAGCTAAAATGTACTTGGAATGATTTCATATACAGACAATTGTGCGAGGTAGTACCAAGAGACTCCGTATTCTGTCCCCCACTGAAGTTACAGTCCAAGGAGCTGCAGTGTCCAATCGTTTCTCGATTCTCCAAGGTCTGCCTTCTACCAATAGTACTTCTACAGTCCCCTCAACTCCTGTCAGGCCTGTGGCCATTGTGGAGACTCCTTCCAAAACCAAATCTGCTCCGAGGTCTGTGAGGAAGAAAACCACAGTGAAGGAGATCAAGTTATCCCTCCCTTCAACTTCTCCTTTCACTTTCCTGACAAAATCAACTGCTCCTACCCCAACAAAAGGGCAGATGTTTTGAGCTCTGGAGACCAAGATGTTACTTCTAGTCCCTACAAGCCTACTAAAAGCTCCTCAGTCAGCTAGAAGGAACAAGTTTGACGTCTGACACACTCTCTTCTTCCTCTCCCAAGGTTGATCGAGAGTTGTTAGTCCGACCTGACTTCTACCCTCTCGCAGATCTCTCCTCTTTCTCTCCAATTCCGCGCGCGCCAAATGTTAATGAAGAGGAGGACCCAGTTGTATTGGAAGATACTTCTCCGGACCTGCCTCAGGATTCCGAAATGGAGTACTAAGCTTGAATCTAACTGGACTTCTTTCTTCTTCATTCTCCCCTTCCCCTGTCTTATTTTTTATTGATATTTTAATAAAATAATGATGTTTATGTTTCAACTGATATTGTTAAATTTAGGGAAATTTTCTGCTACTTTTCCTAAATTCATGAAGGATCATGAACATTTATTCTCTTCCTCGGACCCCTCCATTCTTTTCCTCTCTGAAACCGACATCGGCAAAATTCCGTTTCCACGAGTCTTCCAGTCAAGCCCTGATTCAGCCTCTGCCATTGTCTGGAACGGTAATTCGATTCGTCTGGTCGAATACAACACACCATCAGACCCTATTTTAGCCCATCGTGTTACCTAAGGTACTTTTATTATCAACCATAACACGTTTCGCCTCATATCTATATATTCTCCAGTATCCTCCCAATACTCGAGGTGGACCACTAGAGGCCTTTCTTTCTACAAATCTCTTCTCTCTCTCACCTATCCGAAAACCACCCAACTGCCCAATCCTATTAGGAGGTGATTTCAATAATGCCTTGGGCGAGATTGACTTCCTTAGCAAAATAAAAAACCGTCGGCAGATATATCTACATGATAATGATTATGGAGAAAGCTTCCAGATTCGGGAGAGACCAAGAACCCTCAAAGAGCAGTGGCTTAGTTACGAATATTGTCAAACAAATATCTAAAGGTAATTACTTCAAGAAATGGGAACCAGGATAAGTTTTACAAGCTAAGCTCAATATGAGTTAACCCAAAAGATTTTACCTACATATAAAAACATATAATTTTCGAATTTCCCAGCACACAAAAGCTTTAGACTTTAAATCATTACCTAAAATTACAAAAAACAACATAGCAAAATAAAGCTAACCAAAAAAAAAAAAAAAAAAAAAAAAAAAAAAAAAAAAAAAAAAAAAAAAAAAAAAAAAAAAAAAAAAAAAAAAAAAAAAAAAAAAAAAAAAAAAAAAAAAAAAAAAAAAAAAAAAAAAAAAAAAAAAAAAAAAAAAAAAAACATACATGTGTATGTACTTCATGACAGGCTCAACTCCTTATGGGAATAAAAAGGGACTAAACTAAAAATAAATAAGAGATAAGAATATGACAGTAAATTGTAGTAATTCAAGGAATTATATTGAAATGGAAAATTTGAGGAAGGTAGAGATTCTTAAGTCTGGAGAAAATAGGATTTATACTTCATTGTGTATACCATAATTAGGTATATGTGAGTTAAACAAGAGAACATATGTAAGTGGTAATGTAGTGATAATTAATGATTAGTCATGGATTATGATTATTTTTTTCATTGATTCCTAATTCTTGATTTTTGATAAATTTAGTTGGAATCGGAAGAATACGAAGGTCAATGAACAACACGTGAATTTTCAAATATGTTTTATGTTCAAAATGTTGTTATATACAATAAACGAAGTCAGAACTTTGAGATTATTTCTTTCAAGAAGGCCCTGAGACAATATTATTTCTACTACCATAGTTCCATAATATATCCCAACCTGTCATATCTAGAGTAGATACATGTAACAAGAATACAACCCTCAGATAAAAAAAAATACACCCATATGTACGTGTATACTCTGTATTACAATTGGGCAATTTAGGTAGGGTAATAATTATTATATAATATAATACAAATCCTATCTTTTCAATACCGAGGTCGGCTTATTAAACATTCGTGTGGGGAACATTTAAGTCTGGTTCCTGAGCTCTCCACAGCAAAAAAACATACATACATATGTACATTTATTAGGTACATATGTATATATAAACGTTAAGTTCCCTCCCATCCACATATTTTGTTCATTCTAGCTAAGATTGAGGATACAATCATTATGGCTGCATTTTCATTTACTGAGCAAAACATTAAAATACCATTTCGGCATCCTCTTTCTCTAGAGAATGAATTTGATACTTATTCACCAGGGATCCAAGGAACTCTTGTGGTTCCAAGTGAATGTTGTACAAAAGATGTTCTTATGCATCGGCAGTCTCGTGTAGTCGTGATTTGTCATGGCCAAGGTGGACACCGAAACTACATCTATCAAAAACTTCTGGCTCAAAGATTAGCGATTGAGCATGGATTATATTCGTTTAGATTTGATTTTAGAAACAATGGCGAATCTGCTGACGTGGACAGCTTGAACGGACAAACAGCTCAAACGGAAATCATTGATATAACAGTTGTCACAGAGTATTTAGTTCATCAACAAAATCTTCGGCTAGCAGGAGCTGTTGGTCATTCAAGATCGGTTCAAGCGATATTTGCGTGGGCTTTAATTGAACAAACAAAACAAGATGGCATGTTTTTACCGGTCATTGTCAATTGCTCAGGTCGAATAAGAACAAATATGGTTTTAGACTTTTTGTTTGGAGCTGATCCCAATTGGTTTTCATGTTCAAATATATCATATCCTGGACGGCGCTTTGGGAAGAAACAAATGTTGAAAAATACAATTGCCGAATTCATATCAATAGCTGGTTATGACACTGATTTAATTAAATATCTGAGGCCAGAAACTACTGTTTTAAGTATTCACGGGACTGCTGATGATGTTGTTCCAGTGGATGATGCTTATATCTACAAAGAAATATTTGGACATCGACATACCTTAAAACTTATTGAAGGTGCAGATCATAACTATTTTTTGGTTAATCAGCCTGGAACTGATAGCTGCGGACGTAACCCTAATGCGGTTGGTGTTGTAGTTGACACAATTGCAGACTATATGTCTACAAAGGTTTCTAATTCTCGGTTTATCGAAAGTCAAATTAATCTACCAACTGGTCAGCCTCGTTTTAAATCTATCTCTAATGTTCCTAATTTTCGTGATTTCGGAGGTTTTCCTACTACATTTCGCCACGGTAGTAAACGCCTCTGGGTAAAACCCAATTTACTCTATCGATGTGGCAAACTTAACGATGTATCTGATTTATCCTCGATACTATCCCTTGGTATTAAGCAGGTCTTTGATTTGAGGTCAAATGTGGAATTAAATGGTTTATCTTCAACCAACAAGCTTTTTGAAGCACCTGGAGTTACCACAACTCATGCTCCTATATTTTCTGATCGAAACTACTCTCCTGAGGCTCTTATTAAACGATTTAAGACATATGCTAACAATGGATTTCAAAAGACTTATTCTGAGATTTTGGAAGCAGGAGCTATACGTTCTTTTTATGAAATTTTAATTTGGCTGCGTGACAACCCTGATATACCTTTTCTTTTCCATTGCACAGCCGGTAAAGATCGTACTGGCGTGTTTGCTGCAGTTATTCTTTTAATGCTAGGTGTAACTGAAGATACTGTATGCCATGAGTATGAACTTAGTACAATAGGCTATGCATCAGAAAGAAATAAAATTCTTCAAATCGCTGAGTCCGGGTATTTTGAAAAATCTGAAGACGAACAATACAAAGGTATAAGTAATTCAGGTTGGAAAATACTATTGTCTTCAACTTATGAAACTATGAGTGAAACAATCGTAATGTTGAACAAAAAGTACGGAGGAATACAACATTATTTGATTAATGCAGTCGGACTTACTTTAGAGGATATAGAAATTATCAGAGGAAACTTATTATATGAAGGAGAGTTGATAGAAATCAATCGAATTCATGCAAAAATATAGATAATTTCTTGAAATCATGCAATTATGTGGGTAAATTTGAACAAGCAAAATTATTACCAGAGAAATTAATCAAAAACCCAGGACTAATATTTTTCAAATTATTAAATTTTATAACAATTTCAACAATAAAATATACCTACATATGAATGTACATATATTAACTAGGAGTAAAACACACTTTCAAGAATTGTACATAATTTTCTATAGACCTCTACCACCATGTAGTAGAACCAACATTACTACATACATAGTGTTTTGAAAATAGACTACGAAATACTTGTAATGTATAGGAATAAATGGTTAATTCAAATAAATTTCGTATACAAAAGGAAAATAACATTTTTTTATTCAATAGTTTCAATTGGGTACAGGAAGAAGAGAAATGATAAATGGATCGATTGAATTAAGTGGTATAGAGGATACGGTACATAACCCTAATATCTGGTACCATGTGTAATACGGGATATTACTTGTATGCAATGGTGTAACACATATACAAAACCATTTAATTTTCGGATTTCCTAGCACACAAAAGTCCTATACCTTAAGTAGCAAAATAAAGGTAACCAAAAAAAACCACATTGGTAGTATTCGTTTTAGGAAAATAATTTCCTTTTAGAGATATTTATCTAAAATTGTCAATGTAGAAGGACGAATAATTCGATTATTGACGTTCATTTTATTTTATTTTATTTTTTTTTTTTTTTTGAGCTTACTATATGTACTACTGTAAATCAAAACGTCCTTACTATATCATGACTACCACAGTACATCTGGTTTCTGGTTTTCTCCACGGCCCTGCCATAGTGCCATAATATATCCCAATCTGTCTCATCTAGAGTAAATATATGTAACAAGAATACAACTCTCAGATAACAAAGAAAAAAAACTGAACAAAACAAAAGATAAAAACAGCTTCTAACGGCACATATATGTAATCACGATTTCACCATTTGACAAATATATAATCCAAGATAAAATAAGATAAATTTTGAGCTTCATACTATGTATGTAGCAATTGTATTTACTGACAATTCTCATTTGTACCAGGAATTGAACTTTGAAGCAATACTGTACAGATTACACTGTTTGTACTACGATGGATGTTTCACATGTGGCTTTTTCAGACTGTGGTAAAACTATAGAAGTTTCTCGAGTGTGATTGGCTGCGTGTACGATAACTGGAGCAACATCTCGCACGACGGGCAGAGTGAAAATAAACCGGAAGACTTTAATTAAGTAAAATAGTAGACAACTCTACTCGAGATTAAATATGTTTATATTGACCCGAAAGTTTTTCGTGTGCATGACTGTAAATTATAAATTTCTCTTCCCCAGATTTCACACTCTCCTGTTTTGGAATTTCTATTTTATATATTAATATTATCTAATTACCCTATATGTGTATATTATTAGTACTTTTGGAGTATTTTTTAATTGGTCTTGGTACCGCTACATTCTCTGAAAAGTTCACTCGGAAGGGTAATTGACAATTTGTATGCGGAGTAGCTGCCGTATATAAATAGCGTTTACATCTCTCGATGCTTATTTGTTCTTTTCCTTTTTTCTCCTCTCCTTTTTCTTTCCCTTCTGTCAATTTCAACTACCTTTCTTAGCTTTCCTTGTCTTTTTTACAATTTGATTACTTTCACAATGGCTATTTCCAAAGTCCATGCTCGTTCTGTCTACGATTCCCGTGGTAACCCTACTGTCGAAGTAGATATTACTACTGAAAAAGGCCTTTTCAGAGCTATCGTTCCCTCTGGTGCTTCCACTGGTATCCACGAGGCTCTCGAACTCCGTGACAATGACAAGTCTAAATGGGGTGGAAAAGGTGTCCTCACTGCCGTTGCTAATGTTAATGATATTATTGGCCCTCAATTGATTGCTGCCGGTCTTGACATTAAGGACCAAAGTAAGGTCGACGAATTCTTGCTTGGCCTTGATGGTACCCCTAATAAGGGTAAGTTAGGTGCCAATGCCATTTTAGGTGTATCTCTTGCCGTTGCAAAAGCTGCTGCTGCTGAAAAGGGTGTTCCTCTTTATCAACATATTGCTGAGCTCTCTGGTTCTCCTGCTCCTTATGTTCTCCCTGTTCCTTTCCAAAATGTCCTTAATGGTGG
>JAJMJJ010000223.1:0-28374 GCA_030568955.1 Geotrichum siamense (nom. inval.) | reverse complement strand
CAGTCAAAGTATCAATGCTAGGACTGTAGTGGATAACAAGAAAATGAGAACGTAAACCCACAACGGCAAGAGCCAGAGCAGAAATTGAAAAGATTTACAAGCATGTCATAGGTGCATACACTCGAGGAGTCGATGAACCAACCAAGGAATGTCACTTTGAACTAAACTTAGAGGAAAATATGAAAAAAATTTGATCGAGGCTGTGGATATTACTCGTATAAGTCACTACACTGTTCAATCAAAACTTGACATTGTGCACCAAGAAAAAGAGAAATGAGTTTCCGAGATCTTCGGAGACGGTTATTGCCTCCATGGGATGGGTAACTGAAGCTGTTATCCATGGAGTCCAACCTGATGCTACTGTTGAACACATTACAGATGATCTGGAAAGGTCATTAGAAATTAAAATTAAACTGAAACCTGTCCAAATGGGAATTGATAAGTATGGTGTGTAAATACTCTTTGTCCAGTTTGGTAAGGAAGACCTTGAAATCGCGAAATATAAAACACCTAGAGTGATGTGGATATCACTAAGAATTTCGAAATGCGCTCCGAAGAAGACCCGAAAGAAGTTTATACCACCGGAAGACCTAATTATGTACACCAAAACGATCTAAGAACGGCTGGGCAGATATTTGAAGGTTATCCAAAACCGGCGATGAGAAAGATGGATCGCAAGACTCAGATTTCGACATCGAGACTACCAATTTCCAATAAATTAATTACTGAAGGAACTAGTATAGAGAAAGGCATGCAAACCAATTAATAATTTTAAGACGAAAAGATGGTTGCAATATTACAGTGGATGCAGCAAACATGGTGTATGCATGTTTCTATCAATAAAGATCCAGTTTTATATAGCTTATAATCTTCCATGATGAAAATGGATAATCGATCAATCCTCTTGCATTGATGTAAAAGTTTATCATAGAAAGGCGATAGTGACTACAATTATGAAGGGGTATAATATCGGATAATAGATGTGTTAGTTTTATAAGTGTATGCCTAATATTGCCAAACAAATATCTAAAGGTGATTACTTCAAGAAATGGGAACCAGATTAAGTTTTACAAGCTAAGCTCAATACGAGTTAACCCAAAAGATTTTATATAAAACCATATAATTTTCGGATTTCCTAGTACACAAAAGCTTTAGACTTTAAATTATTACTTAAAATTACATAAACATCATAGCAAAAAAAAAAAAAAAAAAAAAAAAAAAAAAAAAAAAAAAAAAAAAAAAAAAAAAAAAAAAAAAAAGATGAAATTAAATAAAAAATATTAATGGCATCTCTCGCCCCAAAAATACAGGCATATACAGGCATATTTACCTACCTTCCGAATTATAAAACCTCTCCAATCCGTTGAAATAAACCTACGTATACTACATTGACATAGGTAGGTATCTATCTTCATCTTATATAGCGAATATTGAAAACTTTGGAGCAGATCAAAAAAGATGTTTTCACAGAATAAGATGAGAAATTTCTGCACGGTTGTAGGAACTGGTTTTGCAGGTTACGCCATTGGTTCCATATTTCATCCTCATACTAATGAAACTTTTACGGTACACGAAGATGGATCGCTTATTGAAAGACCTCATTCAAAAATTCCACATCTTCATCGTGAAAACTATCTTTTAACAGGTATTCTTTCCCCACATGTTGAAGAGCCTATGGCATTTCGGAACAAAGATTCTGGCAGAACACAAACCAAATATAAACTAACTGGAGCTCAACACATTAGTCACAATGATTCTGACACTCATCCTGGACTTCTTGCTACTATCATGGATGAATGTTTAACTCGGTCTGCATTTCCTTATTTACCTTCAGGTTTTGGAGTTACCGCTAAGATGCATCTTGAGTACGTAAATCCCGTGAATGCATCTGAATCTGGTGATATTGAGATGGAGGTTTCTACAGAATTAAAAAATATTAAGGGAAGAAAAGCTACTGTTACAGGTGAGGTAATAGACCAAACCGGAAATGTTTTGGTAAAAGGTGACGTTTTGGTTGTGGAGCCTAAATGGGCACGTTATGTTGCATGGCTTGTTAAATAAACATTTGACAGTATGTGTCTACACACATACCTACATAGGTACTTAGGTAGTTACTTGAGTTACAAAATCTAACTTGTTTATTCACATCTATGAACCTTGGAAGGCATAAAAGTGTATGTATGTTATTTAAGCATTATTATGCTATGACAAGAGTATCAGGAGTATAAATAAAATTTAGATGTTAAATGCTTAGGATGTGAGGAATAAAGATCTGTAATAATATTTATTTTTTTACCTCAATAGCATTGATTATTTTTTATTTATATTTTTGGCTTTATTTTGCTATGTTGTTTATGTCATTTTAAATAATGATTTAAAGTCTAAAACTTTTGCGTAGTGGGAAATCCGAAAATTATATGGTTTTATATATAAGTAAAATCTTTTGGGTTAACTCAAAATAAAATAAAATAAAATAAAATAAAATAAAATAAAATAAAATAAAATAAAATAAAATAAAATAAAATAAAATAAAATAAAATAAAATAAAATAAAATAAAATAAAATAAAATAAAATAAAATAAAATAAAATAATAATAATAATAATAATAATAATAATAATAATAATAATAATATGTACTTATGTACTTATGTTTTTCTTCTTAGTTTTTCTTTAAATGTATGTACATGTAAGGATTCTGACCACGATTGTAATAACAAACGAGGTTAGGGTTATGTTAATATAAAAAATAAGTATGAAACTTGACAAGTACCGATCTTAAGGAAAACAAAGGTATGAATCAAAATATCGGCAAGCAAATTGAGCTTATGATGTCTCCTAGATAATAGAAAAAAATATTATAGTGGAAATTAACAAAGGATCCGACTGACTTGTTTGCGTATGTACCTATTGGTAGCAAACAAGTTACTTTGTGAAAGGCACAAAATATTTACTTTAATTCTTTAATTTTAACGACAAAAAGACGACTATTTATATATTTTCAATACATGGAAGTGAGCAATAAGACATATTTATATAGCCCTAAATAAATGGTCCTCTTGTAAGAATCGCATGGAGTTCATTACCTGTTAAAACTAGGTTCTGAGACTATCTAGACATAGATCAAAGATTATAAAAATAACTTAGATTATTACTAAGCGTGTTACATGAGGTATATTCAAGATAGATATCCTTGAATAAATATATATTTTACCTGTAGGAATGAGCAACTAGAGTTAAAACTTCCCTGGTGTAATCAGTGAAATGGGGTTTTCTTCAACATCCCCCGTACTTCAAAAATTCTTTAATTAAAAGTTCATTTACTCAGTAATATCGTGATTAGCAGTGTGCTTAGTATATAAAATCAAAGAATTTGTGCGTTCTTTTTAACATGAGAAATGTCACATAATTTGAAATAAAATAAAAAAAATATACTCCTTGTGTTGGCTGAAGTACCAAAATTTTGATTTCAATAATCAGTAATCCATATTCAGATGTGCTATAAGGCGCTGGGAGAATTCGAAGAACATCAACAATAAAAGCACATTTTGTAGGGACAAATGAAAAATTAAAAATAGATAAAAAGATCTTTCTTTACACGCTACGTTCATGATGCGAGAAACAATGAATGTACATCAGGTTCAGAATATATCCATTTATGGACACAATAGAAGAAAATGTAATTGCAAAGTGCCATACGCAACAGGTCAAACAGCATTGAAATTTTATCACGCCATTAATTTTGTTGTACCAATCAATAACATTTGATTCTGTCAAAATTAGAAATTCATCATACATTTCTAATAACTTTTACTGTCGATACCATATTCAGTAGAAATTTTTGCACTTAAATATGCTGCTTCAGCATCATATCGTTTAATTATCATTTTTGACCGAGCAGAAAAGGGAAATAACATTCTTATCGACTAGTAGCAAGTTACCAGTAAAAAAGTTCCATCCGATTCTAAAATTGGGTTGTTCTATTCGAGGGATGTCATTAATTGCGAGTAGTTGTTAATAAAAACGATCACAGTAGTTGAATCCAATTGTCGGCTAACAAGTAATATGGAATTCAAGACAGTGCATTGGTATTTTTAATTTTTTGATTCATACAAAGTATAACTAATTAATATACTTTCCATCATATATAGGTATGTATGTACATAGTTAGACTTAGGTAGGTGTATATTTCTAATTCAATAGTATGACATAGGCATGTTGGTATGTACTACAAGTCCTATATGTTATAACCTAGGTGTTAAGTTCTAGGTCCTTAATTTTGCGCACTTAGTAATAACCAAGCTCGACCTTACCCTTCCCATAAGAAAACTCTTCACGGGTAATTTTCATTCTTTCATTATCTTTTCTTTAAATATACACAATTTTAGATACATAGGAACTTATTTGAACTAACTGTTTTATTCTTTAATCCTATTTCATTTCTTGAAGACATGCCAATATGTAGGTATATATATGTCAACTATTACTGGGTTAGGTTAAGTATTTCCCGTGCTGTGTTGTATGGGCAAAAATGACTCTTCTTCTGGCTGTTCTAAATCTTGAAATTTTCAGATTCAAAATTTTATCAACCTTCGTCACAAAAGCAACTCCTTTTATTATCGTCTTCTCTACCATCAATACATATATCAAACCATCTTTAGCGCTATGGATTTAGTCAACCACTTGACTGATAGACTTCTTTTTGCAGTTCCAAAAAAGGGGCGTTTGAATGAACAAGCTATATCATTACTTCACGGTGCCGATATTCAATTCAGAAGATCTCCTAGGTTGGATATTGCGCTAAGTACAAATTTACCGATTGCTCTTGTGTTCCTACCTGCAGCAGATATACCTAGATTTGTAGGTGAAGGCAGATGTAGTTTGGGTATTACAGGAGCTGACCAAGTTGCTGAATCGGGTGTTGCAGTTAACGAAGAACTTGATCTTGGGTTTGGAAAATGTAAGCTCCAAGTGCAAGTCCCGGAGAATGGACCATATGAATCTCCTGAACAACTCAAAGGTAAAAACATTGTTACAAGTTTTATCAAGCTCACAGATCAGTATTTCCGTGAATTAGAGGGAAAATCTGAAGGCGAAAAATTGGATACATACATCAAATACGTTGGCGGTAGTGTCGAAGCAGCTGTCGCCCTGGGTGTAGGTGACGCCATTGTTGATCTTGTCGAATCGGGTGAAACAATGCGTGCTGCTGGTCTGAAGCCCGTATCCACAGTACTTCATACATCTGCTATTCTAATTTCTTCCAAAACTCCTCAGTTTCCTGAGCTCTTGGACACGATTAAGGCCCGTATATCTGGTGTTCTTGCAGCTAAGAAGTATGTTCTCTGCACTTACAATGCTCCTCGTGAATCACTCCCTCAACTTCTTGAAATAACACCTGGTCGTCGTGCACCTACTATTACCGAATTAGAAGATGCAGGGTGGGTTGCAGTAAGTAGCATGGTTGAGAAGAAGGAACATGCAGAGGTTATGGATAAGCTGACAGCGAAAGGTGCGAAAGACATAATAATTTTCCAAATTTCCAACTGTAGAGTGTAAAGAGACTGTAAATAATAAAAGATTTTAATTTTGTTCTGTTAGTATTACGACATATTATTTTAGAGTTCATTGAAAGTTATTTATGACGAAGAAACCACTTTGGTGTAAAATGAACCCCAAGTATAGCGGATTGCGATCAATAGAACTTGAGAAGGTATATATCGTAAGTTCAGAGAACATGACATCTAGTAGGTACGTACAAATATATGTATTCTTCTTAATGCCTAAGTTATATATACCAAGTAGTACCTACATAAATATATGAACGTATGAACATATATGCATATAATAGTAACATACATATGTACGTATAGAATAGGGTCAATTGATGTGGAAACATCTGTGTTTTAGAACCTGTGTATGTGTGTAGAATTATTTCAGCAGTAGAAAGAAAAACACAAATGCTAAATTAGGAAATAAATGTTTTATGAGGCACAACTGTACTAATTTTCACACAGTACTTATGTCAGCATCTGTGACTTGTAATTGTCCCAATAAGGAAATACGTATATTGATAACCCTAAACCGAATGAAATTTTTTTTCTTCGTAGTCAAAGAAAATTTTCTGTGTTGGGTGCTTTTCCTCTTTTTACTCCCTTTTTCCTCTTTTTTACCCTTACCAGCCTATCGTCAAAGATTGTTTCAGTGGATAATACAAAATGGTATGTTAATAATGTTTTAAAATTTATGGCGAATGTTGGCTACTTTTCAACGATATACTGTGTGTTTCGAGAAAAAGGATTTGGCAGCTCAACAAAGGGATCAGGGTAGCTAGCATGCTATGCTGATATCGACACTAAATACCGGAGACAATTTGTATTGGAATTATAAATTCAGCATCTTCGTTTTTTCCCTACTTTACTTCAACGTTAGATTGAAATGAAGATTTGTCTTAATTTTGTTTAACCCCCCAAGTTCTTACTACAGAGAGCTACCATTCCATTCGTCCATGAAAACTTATTCAACAAAAAGATATTTTTGCATACTAACTTTTTGTTTTAGGACACCAAGACTCCTGTTAAGTTAGCTAAGGTTATTAAGGTTCTCGGCCGTACCGGTTCCAGAGGTGGTGTTACCCAAGTTCGTGTTGAATTCATCGATGACACTTCTCGTTCTATTGTCAGAAACGTCAAAGGCCCAGTCCGTGAAGACGATATCCTCTGTTTGATGGAGTCTGAGCGTGAAGCCAGAAGATTGAGATAAATCTTTCTTTCACCTCATAGAATTTATCCTTTTACATTCCCACCATCGACAACCAAATCATCGCCCTCTTCACACACCCCTTTTACACATCTTATAAAGTAGTGTATATTATTTAATATGATTCTGATGTTATGATATTAAATTGAAATTTTGCTAAGTTACAAGTTACCTTCATTGTTCTTTATTTCTTGCTGCAGTTTTTATCGGTGGTTGAATTGTAAGCATTTTAATGAACATTATTATCGTATACACACAAACATGTAGAAGTTATGTAATATATGTGTCAATGTGACATGTGTATTATGAGAAACGGTTGTAGAAGTATGTAGATAATGAATTTGCGAAAATTACTGCTAAAATTTTATTTCTGTGGAGACTCAGTATCAACATACCTATGTATCTACCAACCTACCAAGGTAGGTAGGTTATGTGTGTAGTGAAATTCTGATATAAAAAAGTTAATATAACATTTTAACGTAACCATGAGCTTCAAGTGTTTCCGAACCGACCAACCTATCTAGGGTATGTAGGTACTTAAATATGATAATTTTTGAAAACAGTGTGAAGAGAAGTATTGCAAGGTTTAAATGTATGAAGAGAAGGTATAACTACCTATGTAGGTAATTTATATATCACTATTTATCCAAAGGATTTGCAAAAATAAATTCGAATTGGTTCCTAAATTTTTGAAGCTATCTCCTTGAATCATGTACATACATATAGGTATACATACACATATGTGCATGTATTTATTAAGATATAAAATCACACGGACATGTAACATTGAAGATCTTATATTGGTTCATCAATTTAATACTTATTTCTCTAATAATAAGTGTAATATATTGTTCTTGTACAAATTATTTCCTTAATATTACTATCATCACAAGTATGAGAAAATAAATTAGGATGTAGAGAAAGGATATATGGGGTTTTGTTTATTGAACATACATACATATGTATGTACCTATTAACATTTGAATTTACCTACCAATACAAAGGTACATGTGTATCTAGGAAAACTTGGTGAAGGATGTCAAGTATTTTTGTTATAGAAATTGACCAGAAGATCTGTGTATTTCTGTAACTCTTCAATTTGAATCATAAGTTTGAAATCTAGTAGTAATAAAAATTGAAGCTCGAGATAGTTGAGTTCATTCAGTGACAAGCCACCAACTTTTGCGTATCTGGAGTTCTTGTAAAAAATGTCACTAAAGAATTTGGATGACACTGTTATACCAGAAATGATTAAACGATGAATGTTGTAGCTATCAATGATAAAAAAGTTATTGCTTGCTTTAGCAATTCTATCAAAGTATATGAGCAAACTGATAAAGACTTCATTTGTGGTCGGACAATATTTGAGGATTCTGAATAAATAATTTTCGATTTCAATAGCTGGGATATTTTTACCATGAAAGCATAAGATTCGAGAGTCAGTCGATTGACCATTTGTTGAGTTTGGAGAAGGTAGAATTGGAGGAGGGAGCTTATCATTAGATTCAATAATCCGTTTGAGTAGTTTCGTTAACATGATGATGACTTCGTCTATTGGTATCTTTGAGATTTCATTCTGCCTTTCTTGCTGTTCTTTCAGCCTTGAGCTTAGAAGACTAACTTTCGAAGATTGTGCCTGAGAGTTAGCACCTGTGATGTTGTCTGATGCTTGTTGATTAGGAGAGGGATGTTGAAGTTCTTGTAGTTCTTGTTGTTGCTGAGGTTGGGGTTGTATTTGGTGTTGTTGAGGCTGAGAAGTGGAAGGTTGCGGGAAGTACGGTGGTTCCGAATTCGGACTGACTGCCGACGTAGCAGATTTATAGGAATTAAACGACGATGATTGAAAACTGTTGTTGTTTTTATAACTGCTCGAGACACTATTTGGCCTGTTGCCCATTATACCAATGGGTTCGACTTTGGGATTGCAAGACATGATAGAACCATAAGGTGATTGATAGAGAAGTTATCGATTTGGAAATAAAAGGAGAACTCGCCAATTAAAAATATGATACTAACGGAGACGATATCCCGAAGATATAAATGGAGTAATACAATAATAAAAAAGGTTTGTTATTACAAGTGTTCGAGGTGGTCGTATTAGGGCTAAAAATGGGAGAGAAGGGAAAAGATAGGAGGAAACGAAAGAAACCCCCGAAAACAATAGAGAAAACAAAATCACAAATCAGAACAAGACAGAGATAACAAGCCCACGCGAAAGGAATATATACCTAAGTATGTATATCTATATATATATATATCTATATATAGAGAGAGAAAGCGATTCCAACTGAATTAAAGAAAAGTATTCAAATAAATGAATGTAAAAAGCAGTTCAAATTGGCCTTTTTTGGTCGCGTTTTTTTGTGAATACATTTTATGGGGTAAGGGTTTATCTTAGAGTCTTAGTCCACGTGCACAACGATCCTTCGAAGGCACCTCCTTTTCCCAGGCGTTGGCACGGCATATTGCTCTCTATTGAATTAAGAAAAAGTCATATATTCAACGTTACTATATTATATTAATTTTTGCTTAAGAACAACTGCTATGTATTATCTCTTCGTCTTATCAGAGATGTGAATGTTCTTATTGGATAGCAGTGTTTGGGCTGTCCACGTATGTACATATACATGCCTACATATAGACACCTACCTAGGTATTACAACCAGCTAAGGAAAACTGAATAACTTTAATTAAAAGAAGTTTGACTCATACAAGATGTAGAATTACGTGGGAGGAAAGGAGGGGTCAGACAGACGGACGCCTCTGGTAAACTCGATTGCATACAGAGGTTTGGAAACTTGAGCTCGAAAGATTACACAGAGAGAGAGCCTGTGTATAGGGTTAGTGAGAGAAGGAATGTAACTCGTTAGGGCCAAGTGGATTGAGGTCTAGGCCCTGGAGGAGGTGCGTGGGAGATCTCAGTATAACACTAGGTACATATGTATGGGTACAGATGTATGTATGTACGTATTACAAGCCCTATTGGTCTAAATCCTAAGTCCTTAATCTTGACACTCAGTAATAACCCAGCTCGACCTTTCCCTGCCCATAGGATAACTTCTCACTTGTAACTTTTATTCTTTCTTTATCATATACAACATTTTAGATACATAGGAACCTATTTACATTAACCGTTTTACTCCTTAGTCCTGCTTCCGTTCTTTGAAGACATGACAGTATGTAGATTACATAGTATGAAACTATCAATTGGCACGATGTTTCGTCAACATAATATACATATGTCCTGCATTGTATTTAAATTATCCCATTAATGAACCAGATGGTATGTACATATATTTTTTCAGTATTCTTCACACACAAAACTTTGTACATAGAATTAATTAACTTAAGTACGTGTAAATTACCTGGTCGGCCATACAATCAAGAGTTTCATCAGCAAATTCATCGATCCCTCCGTAGTGCAAGCGACAAAATCCTTATTGCAGATAACTCCCGATAAAAGCAAGAAGCCTATATTATTTGTATACGTCTTTACGACCCAGTCTCAACATTATTATCTGTCCAAAGCGTCCAATTGGGGATGAGCCTAATGACAGGTTAGTTCCATCATCGTTCAAAAGAAATCCTGAAAGATTGCGTAAAAACAAAATCGTACAATTCCCGACTCTAGCCAATCCTTTCTCTGGTTTTCCGATAGGAACGGAAATATGGAAGAGGGTGTGGAAAGCTCTTTCTCCACTGTCTCATGAAGATGTCCGTCCCTCGGATACTTTAAGTCAATTTTTCCATGGATCTCTACGAAGCTACAACAATTCCTCCGCCCTTCCAAGTGCCCCAATGTACGTCCAGGTCATAATGAATTGTTCTCACTATGATGCCGATACTGGAGACGTAACCCATCTAATATACCAATGTTCCAGCATGTTACGATTGTGGCATAGGTTCTATTGTAAATCGGGAGATATTCCTGAGGAATTCATCCGATCCATATTCATATCCAGGCCAGAAGGTCTCATAGCCAAGTCAATACCCGTCGGCAGATATATCTACATGATAATGATTATGGAGAAAGTTTCCAGATTCGGGAGAGACCAAGATCCTAAGAACAGTTGCTTAGCTACTAATATGGCCAAACAAATATCTAAAGGTAATTACTTCAAGATATGGGAACCAGGATAAGTTTTACAAGCTAAGCCCAATATTAGCTAACCCAAAAGATTTATTTTTATATAAAACCATATAATTTTCGGAAAAGCTTTAGACATAAAGCCATTATCTAAAATTACATAAACAACATAACAATAAGGCTAACCAAAAAAAAAAAAAAAAAAAAAAAAAAAAAAAAAAAAAAAAAAAAAAAAAAAAAAAAAAAAATGATCCTTGATTAATAATTTTGTCAACAGTTATTAATAAATGAGATATATTATTGTGATTAAGAATTCTTAATAAATGATTTTTGATTTATGAGATATATGATTTTGGGACAATTAGAACATGGGACAATAGATCTTATAGCAAATTTTTCTTGAATTTCGTCGGTCAAATAAGTTTAATTCATATTTTTATTCTTTAAATTAGAGATTTCTGTTTTAATATATTTTTGTGAGTTATTTGAATTGTATGGTGACATAAATGGAATATATTTCCCAAAATGATATTATTACCTTTTTTGGTTATCTGTATGTTGGGGATATATGATTTTTATTGTTTTCAATGATGTTCATTTGACCAATTTTTAAATTTTAAATAATAAATGCACATGTGTATAATTTATTAAATTAGGTTATACTCTTGAGATGCAATTAATTCATTGATTAAATTTATTTCAAGCTTATATATGATTGTAATTTATTTTGTTAACTTTTAAATACAATTTTTTTGTAGGAACTTTCCTGGAGATTTAAAATTAATTTTTAGAAAGGTAAGTTTGACATACCGAGTCAATTACATTTCATAAGAACATGGCTATTAAGAATATAATTTGTTTGATTTCTGTGAATATGCAAAACATTTTTATGGACAAATAAATACTTTTGTGAATATTTATCAAGCTACTAATTTGAATAAATATAGTGTGGACGAATAAAATATTTGTTGTTTGATATGTGGTTAACCTTCTATTGAGATTGTGTAAAACATTTGCATTTGGAATAACATGGTATTTAAGATAAATATGCATTGGTTATGTGTATTTTTCATTATGTGTTTTTGCGATTTTAAAAGAAGTACATTGTAATGGGTGGGTTTAAACGTTACCTATTTTTGAAGGTAGCAGTCGTGCTTATGTTGCTTTCGCAAATATACACATTGGAACTTCCGAGTTGGATCCACATTACACACGGAGGTTGAAAAGCTGTTTTTGCAATGTTCACAGAGGATTCGGAGTTAAATATACAAATATATTACTTTTATTAACAATTAAGAATTTTTATAATCATTTAAATCCACGGCAATCTTCTTTAGTGGAAGGGCCGCCAAAATTATCAGCAGCCATTTGTTGGAATAGATTTATTACAATGCCCATCAATCGGAGGGATATAATTGCGAAGAATATATAAAATCTGTACGTTTCGGTATTTAAACTTTAATTGTCGGTGTACTTATTATGCTCTGATCTCATAGTGTACTATATATATTGATTATAATTTATATGTTTACGTAGCTAGCACTGCTCCATATTTTAGAATGGCCCCCAGGGGGTTAGCTGTTTTACAGGGCTTGCGCCCTCGAAGATGTCATTATAAATAATTTACTTTTCATAGTAACTTCCTTTGCTCAAGGCCTGAGAATCATCTTGGTACTGCAGGGCAGCTACATGGGGAACGTTGGAGGAACAGGTCACAAGCACCCCCGTAGATTTTGACGTAGTCGACCAAGAGTGGTGCTTGAAGAATTATTATAATAATAAAATAATTGTCTCTACATAGTAGGACCAAAATAATACTACGAACAGTTGGATGTGCACATACATACCTTGTATATTTCTATTTACATATATGTGTATCTATTTAATTTTTATTTATAAATAGCATGATTTTACTCCCAGTAATGAAAACAGTAATATGAATATTATAGTTCAAAAATATATAAGATGTTCAGATTCTAAGACCAATATTTTCACGAAGGATTCAACTTTAAAATTCACGTGAAAATCTTTTCAACTAATTTCTCCTGCATGATACGTTCTGTTTCTCCTGCTGGAATCATGTACTCTCGTCTGCTACGCTCCTCGTCAGAACTATGAAGTCCTGGTAACCAGCTTGCCGCTTGTTGCAATCCAAGACCCCATGATTCCTCCAAAAATTGTCCCCGTTTAGTCTTGGCTGCTGGATATAAATCATAGGAGAGAATTAGCAAATAAAAGCCATACCAGAATGCCAGTGTCCACTCAAATACTGCGGCAACAGTCGTTGACACTTTCCAGAAAGCACCAAAAAAAATTACTAGTATTATTGCAAATACTAACCATAAAACTTTGAAAAAGTATGAAATCCTTAATCTATTCACTTCAATGTATATTTTATCCAAGTACCAGAATTCAATTGTCGTGAAAAATATCGAAAGCCCACATCCGCCCAAAAATAAACACAACATCGCAACATGAACGTGCGAGTGATTTACAGTATCAAATACTGCCACCAGGATAATACCTATCTGTCCGGCAATACTACAAAATATGGCCAGTCCTGCAAAGACTTTTTCCCTTCGTCTTTCATTAGGTCTCAATCTTCCTGAGTGTCTGAGGTATCTCTCAGCCGCCAGAGAAAGAACAAAAAATACAGCCTGTACTGCTGCACAAACGATGAAAAGCGTTCTTAGCGAAGTAGCCCCGATGTCGGAAATGTAACTATGAAGTATTAGTTAGCGCATCACTTTTAGACGAGTTTAACGTTGCATGAAACTCACACTATAAGAACGTCTGTCTGGTCCGTATTGTACCGTGGTTTTCCTTGTGCACTCCAAACAATTAGCATAGCTATTAACATACCCCACCATATAATTGCACATGCTGCTGGCAACTGCCAATGCTGGAATAGTTTAGCTGGTCCTTTTAGAATCATAAAACAAATAAAATGATCCTATTACTTCTCTACTATTAAAAAAGATCGACACGCTTAAAATGTTATTTTTCCGAGTTTTAAGTTTTGTTTTGGTTTGGGACATTTTTTCCGATCATCAAATTCAAGATGTGATAGGGTAAGTCCTTATAGTTCAAGTCCTAAGTCCTTAATCTTGAGCACTCAGTAATAACCAAGCTCGACCTAACCCTTCCCATAGGAAAACTCTTCACTTGTAATTTTCATTCTTTCATTATCTTTTATTTTCGTATATACCATTTTAGATCCATAGGCACTTATTTGAATTAACCGTTTCACTTTTTAATTCTGCTTCCATTCTTTGAAGAGATAGTAGTATGTCCATTACATAGGTACCTAGGTATGTATGTACATGTATGTTATTGACCTCAAATATGTCCGTACCAAATTAATTCTAATATCACTTCTATAGTTTTATTTAGAATTGATACCATTAATATACCGTGTTGTAGTGTTCTTACTTATCATTCTGGGTATCTAATATTAATGCCCATATATGCAAAAATTTATCGTCAATTCATTACTAATTATGCAATATTTTTTAGCTTTATTTTGCCATGATATTTGTTATGTAAGTTTAAAAATTTTTATGTCTAAATTTTTGTGTGTGAAGAATTCTGTGGGGTATATGTTTTTATAAAAAGGTAAAATTTTTAGACCAACTCATTTTGAACTCAGTTGGAGAATTTATCCAGATTCTCATTTCTTAAAATAATTACCTTCTGAGATTTGTTTCGCAATATTTGTAGCAAGATTTTGAAAGATCTTGAGCTCTCCCAAATCTAGAAGCTTTTTCCATAATCATGATATATACATTTGCTTATCAATTGATCAAGCCTGAATCATCCCAATTTCTAAACCAGTTCAAACTCATTTGGGTTTCACTTGATTCAGGATTAACTGGTGATATATCAACTTCTGACTCGGAATTACCGAACAAAAATGGAAAGAATTGAACAAATGAATCTGCTTGATTCACAGAATCTGCTTTATTTGCAAGTGATTTTGAGGGCATTGTAGGTGTTTTGACATTTTTAGGCTTTTCAACATTTATTTGTAGCACTTCATTTCCATTGTTATCAAAAACTCCCATAGAACTAAACTTAACCTCATTAACGTCACTGTGTCCAGGATCTTCCCGTACCATCCTAGCTAATATATTTTGTGTATGGGCTAATTTCACGCGCAATAGATAACTTAGAGTTTTTAAGGACCATATACATTCTCTTGTCATCTTAAATCTGTCAGAGACACTGTCAATCTGTTGTAAAAGATCTAATATGGTATTTAGTGCAGATCCCATAGAAGTTGTTTCGACTTCATTATGTATAAGAAGTAGCGCAAGAAGCCCGGCATGAAATAGTGTAGAAATTGTCAGCCACCATGGTGTAAATAATTGGTCGTGTTCACGTACAGTTAAAACTACATTAACAACTCCCTGAACAGACTCTACATAGAGTTTACGATCAACAAATGTATCATCCCACTTCGTACCCATTAACCCAAAAACTGCCCTCATGTGAATATAAAACAATGAATTGTAATAGCATAACCGCAGATGACCAACCATGGCAGGTGGATATCCAAACTTCTCTATTTTCGTTTCGCTGTCTAACCCAAAAACTCCTATTCCCATATTCCAATTTTTTAGTTTTTCAGTTGTAGTTTCTATCACACTAGTATTTAAATTCAGTTTTGCATCAAAGACCAAGTCACTTAAAGCTAGGCACATTCTCAGAAGAGCGTTAGATATAGGGGTTTGCCAACCGTCGTCGACAAAGTTATGAGGAATTGGTATAGTCATAGAATCTTCTCTGAATGAAAAATGTTTGCCTCCCTCAATACATATAGTCCTATCAAGTACAAAACAAGCCCAAAATATTCTATCATGTTTTAAAACGTCATAATCAGACCTCATTCTACTCAACTGCATTCTATGCATGAGACCCATACCGGTAGCCATTCTGATTGCAGTGCCTAGTACAGCCCAAGTGGCTGGCTGACGATGACATGCTCTCAAATAGATGCACATCAGTAAATATCCTTGAATAATTTCAAGACTTTCCCATTCAAAAGAGAAACTTTGAAATGTATCGTAAGCATCCTCAAAAAGATTCTCTTCCAATCGTGGTTCATGCTTCTCACCGCTGGCTACTTCAGTAAATCGAAGCGAAATCGAACAAATAACATGCAATATTGCCATAAAAAGTCTGCATTCTCTTTTGTCCTCAGAATGAATATATGACTCGTATTGCTCCATAAAAATAGGCTGGTGTATAACAGCAAATAAAGGATTAACATTGTCAAAAAAATATATCAACAATTTTCTTGATAATTCGTCTGGAAGAATTATTGAAGGTCCCGGTATACTACGAGGGTTCAAATAATGCACACCAGACATGTTCCATCCATAATATTGAACCCTAGGTATTGTCAAATTTTCCGTTAAATTTTCAGAAAGTCCTTTATTCAAAGCTATTCCCATTCTGTACGGAAGATAATTGGCGTAGCGCTTTGAATACCGATTTTTTAACCTCTGAAACTTAGTACTGCTAGATTGTATACCAATTTCATCAAAACTATTATCAACATTTTCAGAAAGAGTATATCCTAAAACTCTGTTTATCCGTTTACGATAGCTTGTCCCGTTATTCAAAGGATTTGGGTCTAAAGAGTATTGTACAGATGCTTCATCAAAATTCATACGAGGAATATCAACACAAGGCAGAAATGAATCTTCTTGTTGACGTAATTCAAATAAGAGTTTGATAATATCATTCTCTAACATAGTAATATGATCTCTTAATTTTGGTACTATGGCCAGTTGAGAGTGTTTTGTCACTCTCTTTTCAGATTTTGATTCCATGCGATTTGCGCCCTGAAAAACTTGAGACGAACTTTTAGCACTTATAGATTCCAGCCCAAACTGAGAATCATCACTAAGACCTCCTGATTTAGATGGACTCCCAGATTTGGTTGATAAACTAGATTTGACAAATTTTGAAGGTGTATAAATGCACGGCAATGAACGTTTCACACAAGCTTTACACGGGTATAGTCCATCACATTTTGTTTTCTTATTCTTACACCTATCGCATGCCTTTGCAACTCTAATTCGCGACTTTGGCCCTTTCATGCGGCTTGAATAGAGTGGTTGCTCAGGTGAAGATTCGGATATCTGTATTGGTTGCGTTAGCCATGGTTTCTTCGCTAGTGGTTCTTGAAATGAATGTTGGGCCGTATGTTCTTGTCTTTGAAGGACTTGTGGGTTCTGTTGTTGCAAATATGGCAAAGCCGGTATAATGCCTGATGAAACATCTTCAGAAAAATTTTCTGACACACTGGGCTTGAGGTTTGGGAGACGTTGTGAACTCTCAGAAAGCTGGTTCATATCGAAGAAAATTATTGCGTGTGACCAATTCCAAGGTGCATTTTGGGATTTTGGAGAGGTACCTACTAAATTTGCCGTACTTTATTTTAAGAAATTTGTAATCTGTAAGCCCAAGCTGAAATTAATTTTCTTTCATTTTCTTTTTGGTTAGCTTTATTGTGCTATGTTGTTTATGTAATTTTATGTTCAAAGCTTTTGTGCGCTAGGGAATCCCAAAATTATATGGTTTTATATATAAGGAAATCTTTTGGGTTAACCCATATTGATCTTAGTTTGTAAAACTTATCCTGGTTCTCATTTCTTGAAGTAATCACCTTTAGATATTTGTCTGGCAATATTCGTAGCCAAGCCACTGTTCTTTGAAGGATCTTGATCTCTCCTGAAAGCTTTCTTCATGATCCTTATCATGTAGATATATCTGCCGGCGGTTTTTGACTTGGCTATTAGACCCTCTGGCCTGGGTGTGAATATGGATCGGATGAATTCCTCAGGACACTCTCCAGATTTACAGTAGAATCTATGCCACAATCGTAACATGCTGGAACATTGGTATATTAGATGGGTTATGTCTCCAGCGCCGGCATCACAGTGAGAACAATTCTTCTCATTATGACATGGACGTACGTTGGGTGCACTTGGAAGAGCAGAGAGGTTATTGTAGCTTCGCAGCTAGCCATGGAAGAATTGTCGTAGGGTATCCGACGCTCGGATATCACTATGAGCTAATAATGATAGAGCTTTCCACACCCGCTTCTAAATATCGGCTCCCAGTTGAATAGTATATAAGGGGCCAGTTAACTTCGCAATTAACCAAATCTTGTTCTTATGTAGTCTCTCAGGGACTAGGAATATAGGTGCCTTTAAATGCTTTTTCACGTCTGTACTTACGCCTGTTTCTTCTTTTTTCTACATTACCCTCAATCTTCTTATAACTTTAAGCAGTTTTCTTTAAGGTAATTTCCTTGTAATCAAATATCCTGATTTTCAACGTAAAGTTCAGCATTAAATACGTTCAAATGTCGAAATCCTCAGATTTACATACATATCACACAAAATTTCTTCCACATAAAATAATTGAAATTAGTACAGCATTAACTAATATAACTCTACCTAAGAGTAATAGAGAAGTATGTACGCTTATATTACCCGTATTAAATGTATATTTTAACGTCTACAAATTAGTTTCTAATCTAAACCCTAGAATTTAAGAAATGGAACAATGTCAAATATATCGTACAAATTAAAATATTAAATAAAATGTCTTCCTTTAATTTTAATTTTATATTAAAAGTCTCAAGTAATCAGTAAGTTTTTGTTACAACACTGTCTCCCGATACCCCCATTGGTTCTGGTACTATTGATGTATCGCTCATCACATGCCACTTCATCCTGCTCGAGTGACCCTAAACTGATTGAACTATCAGCATTGCATTTTATATAACTTTTATATTCATTTCCATTTCTATTTCATAATTGCTTCTTATTATTATTCTGTTTATAGTCTCATATAGTTACCTTAGCAATTAAAAAAAATACGTGCGCATCTACCTGCTGTACGGTGCAGTGGTAGTACTAGTACGCAGAAGTTTCAACGTCAAATTGTAGGTCTGTCTGAATGTGCCAAATTTCAGTTTCAAGTTCGAACCTGGAATAAAGCATATTTATTTTGGAATTTTCCATCCAAAATCCATTCATTCTAGTCTCTTTGCTTATTCAATTAAGCGAAATTGGAATTTATTTTCCATATTCTAGCATTACAGCACTCGGCGCTAACTTCTTTACTATATCAGACCTACCTTGCCGGCCATGTTTCCATAATATATCCCAACCTGTCATATCTAGACAATATATGTGTAACCAGAATACAACTCTCAAAAAAAAAAAAAAGTACATAGCAGAAATAAAGTCATAAAAATATACTAATAAATAAAGTAAACAAAATAAATAAATTCTCGGCATCAATAAACCAAAGCAACAATAAGAGCTAAAAGAAGACTATGTTTTTGATTCTTCATGATCGATGCTTGATCATCATACTCACTACTTGTCCCTGCAGATCTAGTTACTGCAAATGACGGACGAACAGCTAAAGTAGAAGTTAATAAGTTGTTGATACTATTTTGGCTGGAATCAGTGTCATTTTCATCAGTAGACGATGTTGAATTTTCTTCATCTCCAGTGGAAACACTAGAAATCACGCCACTGCCAGAAGTTAATAAATCATTGGATTCATTATTAGTATTCATTTCACTGGTATCCTCATTTGTTGATCCATCAATAAACTCATTATTAGATTCTACTCCAGAACCCTCGTTTGAAGCTAATTCATCACCGGAGCTATCCTGGGAACTAAAAGGACTTTCAGATTGAGTTCTAGTGCTAGATTCACCATCAGCACTATTGCCAAAAGAATCACCAGCTTCATCGCTTGAGCTATTATCTGCAGAACTTGAACCAGATGTAATGCTATCATCAGAATTACCCCCATTATTCAAATTATCATCTTCAGAATCAGAACTATCGTCAAGGTTGTTAGTTAAGTTGCCATTTGTAGAACTACCTTCAGAACCATCTTCTGAATCGATGTTCGAGTTATCATCTCTCGACTCTGTTCCAACTGTAGACTCATCTCCAGGATCATTACCTGAACTATCATTATTGGAAGTTGACCCACTGTCACTACTCGAATTATCATCTCCATAACCTGTGTCATTTGTAGATCCTTCACCAGAATTATCTGTGCTCTCACCCCCAGAATCATTACCAGCGTTATAATCTCCGGAATCTGATCCATATTCAGAGTCATTACCAACACTATCATCTTCAAAACCACTAGCTGCATTACTATCGCCAGAATCTGACTCATCTGTAGATTCATTTCCAGAATCACTATTTGTACTATCATCGCCAGAGTCTGATCCATCTATAGTATCATTTCCAGAGTCTGACCCATCTATAATATCATTTCCAGACTCTGATTCATCTATATTATCATCTCCAAAATCATTACTTGAACCAGCATTTTCAGAATTACTAGTCAAACCATCATTTTCCAAACCTAATGTACTATCAGAATTAGCTCTGTCATCCGAATTATTAATGTTGGTTCCTGAATTTTCCTCATTTAAACTGTTCCCATTAACACCGTTATCCAATCCAGCAGTAGAGATATTCGTATCATCTAGAGGTGAAGTAACAGGTCCGCTTGTTTCGTCGGAAGCATCTTCCAGTATAAAACTATTTCCAAATCCAGATAATGAATCAGATATCGAAGATACCATTGATGAAGTACCTGCAGAAGTTATTGATGGACTTGAAATTTGATCGGTCGAGACCAATGAAGTTGGAGAAGGTAAGGTAAGGGATTGTTGTGAACCCAACTGTGACAAAAAAGAGGCAGGAAGTGTCGAAGAAAAAGACGATATTGATCCTATCAAGTCTTGAGAAGAAACAATTGAATCAAATGTTTGAGTATTACTTGAAGTGAGAGTATTGACTTGTTCAGAATGATAGAAGTTAGAAATGTCTGAATTAAGGTTCATACTTTCAGTTAAATCGGATGGTGAGGTTGGAATATATATAGAAGATGCAGAGAGAGTATTGATGTAACTTGTTGCTGACCAAAATGATTGTGACTCATAAATATTAGAACTTTTAGAAGAAGAGTCCGACCCAAACTTAGATAAAATAGTGCGAGTACTGCTTTCTAGTTCTATCTGTGTAGTTAAAGCATCAAGAGTATATGTGTCACTTGAATCTAATAAAAAACTAGAATCATCAACGGAAGTTGAAGGAATTTGAGTTAGAGTAAGAGGAGAGGAAATTTGATTTGTCATGGTATTCAGAAACGACGACACAGTTATACTTGGGCTAGAAGAAGTTGGGATAGAAGAAACATATGGAGACGAAAGGTACGCTACACTACTCATATACTCAGAAGACGTGACACTTGACTTATTGGCAAAACTTAACGTAGCTCCGAAAGTAAGAGTATTAACATAAGTTGTAGAAGAAAATATAGTAGGTATCAGTGATTTCGGTATGATGGTTGATGATGTGGTACTATAGAAAGTTCCTAAAACAAATGAACTAGACGAAAGATCAAGTGTAGTGGCACTTCCTGTCCCCGTAGAAACAGTAGATATCACATTGCTTAACGATAATTCTGGTATGTTAATAGAGGTAGCGGAAGTGATATAAACCGAATATTCATGGGTCGAAGTCGGTGAAGGAGATGAACATTGAATAATTGGTACAGTGCCAAGTGACGACACCTCGGAAGATTCCAAATTAGTATTGGTACTTCCAGTATAATAAGATAATTGAGATGAAGAGGAAACAGATGTCCCGAGAGTCAACCCAGACAACATCGAATATTCAGAAGAATGCGTTGATGTCAATGTAGGAACTAGTGAGGAGCTGACTAGGGTTGACGAAAACGCAGTTTCGGTCATATCAGGGATGAAATTACTTCCTGTGCACAAAGGTTAGTTCAGAATTAATAGTTTGGAAAAAGAAATATAAATACCTGTAATAGTTGAGTATATTGTATCAAAACTGCTTAGAGAACCAAAAGTAGGTAAAACTGAAAATGACGAAAGAGAGGGAGAGCCTAATTGCCATGTCGAAAAGTCATCTGTAGCATTCGTGTAAAGTGATGATGAAAAAGAATTGCTACTAATGAATGAATCACTGACAGTATCCTGAAATTCTGATGGATTTGGGTAGCCTGACGTGGATAATGGACTAATAGGAAATAAAAATGTAGTCGGTATATTAGATGAATCAACATTTGTTGAGTCATAGTCCTGGGTAAGTGATACTTCCATTTGGTTCGAAACAAAGGACATAGAAGTATATATGGAATGTTCGAAATTCGATGAACTATTACTTAGAGAAAGTACCTGCGTAATGATAGAACTAGAATGAGAAGAGTGCGAATTGATAGCAGAAAGTGATTGCGAAGAAGTTGTGATTGGAGAATTCAACGAAGAATAAGGCGTTGAAATTAGCGAGTTTGTTACGGACAAACCAAGAGAATTAATTGGTGAGGGAGTGGAGAACACAAATGTCAAGGTACCTGAATATGATGAAATCAGTGTAGAGGAATTATGACCAACCCAATTTTCTGAATTCGATGAAGTTGGCAATAAACTATATGATGATACTGATGAATAGCTTTCCTGGAGGATATCTGAAATGGATGATGACGAAGTAGAAACAGTACTAGGCGATACTAATGGCAAACTAATAATTGATACTGAAAAACTAATTCCGGACAAATATTCTGAAGAAACTTGTGGATAAGCATGGGAAGAACTTGAAATTGATATGGACGAATTGTTTTCGTACCAGTTAGTTGTAGAGAATGAAGAAGTCGGTGAAGGGTAAAATGAGGAAATTGATGAAGAGCTACTTTGATACGAAATGTCTGAAGTGAGGAATGAAGCAGTGGATGAGTAAGTTGTCAATTCAGTTGACAAACTTAAAACCGATACTGATGAGTTATTTTCGTGCCAGTTAGCCGTAGCAATTGAAGTTGGCAAAGACGCAATTAATAAAGAACTGCTTCCATAAAAAGAATCTGAAGTGAGGGAGGATGGAGATGATGTTAATATCGTGTCAAATGACGATATTAATGAAGAATCGTTTTCATCCCAAGTATCTGATGTGAGGGATGTAGGAGTAAGAAGATCACTCGATGACGCATCTGAAATACTTGAAATCAATATGGATGAAATGTTTTCGTACCAGTTATATGTAGTAATTGAGGAAGTCGTCGAAGGGTAATATGAAGAAATTAATGAAGAACTGTTTGGTAGATAACTTGACAAACTTGAAAACGATATTAATGAATTATTTTCGTAAGATATAGTTGAAGTAACTGAAGAAGTCGTCGAAGGGTAATATGAAGAAATTAATGAAGAACCGTTTGGTAGATAACTTGACAAACTTGAAATCGATATTGATGAATTATTTTCATAAAATATAGTTGAAGTAACTGAGGAAGTCGTCGAAGGGTAATATGAAGAAATTAATGAAGAACTGTTTGGTAGATAACTTGACAAACTTGAAATCGATATTAATGAATTATTTTCGTAAGATATAGTTGAAGTAACTGAAGAAGTCGTCGAAGGGTAATATGAAGAAATTAATGAAGAACTGATTCCATAAAAAATATCAGAAGTGAGTGAGGGATGAGTAGAGGCATCTGAATTATTTCCAAACCCACTGTCTGAAAATGTTGGGATTGAATCAAAAGACGAAATAGCAGAAGAATTATTTCCATGCCAAATATTTGAAGTGATGGATGAACTTGATAATGGATCTAAAGACGAAACTAATATGGAACTTGTTTTCCAACTTTGTGACGTTGGTCCTACAGTAGAAGTCGTAGATGATATTGGAACTAAAGAACTTGTTGTCTGTATTGATAAAACTGTTTCTTCCCAGTTCTCTGAAATCACTACCGATGTCATTAAGGGAGTTGTTGAAGATTCTACTGTGGAAAATAGTGTAATAGGTGGAGAACTGTGGTCAGACAACGAGTACGTTGATAAATTAGATAAAGATTCCACTTCAGAGTTAAGTGAAAAGCTCATGTAGCTGCTTTCATATCCATTTTCCGAATTTATGACAGAGTTAGATGAAGGAGTAGTGGAAAATAATATTGAAAGGGACAATGTTAAATTTGATGAACTATTTTCCTGCAGGTCTTCTGATGTTTGTGTCGACTGATAAGGGTAACTTGAAGATTGAGTGGGGTAAGTTATTGATTCTGAAGTGATGTGATCAAGAAGTTCTGTAGATGTGTCGGGAGTATTGTCTACAATCAATGAAGAAGTTAAAGATACTTCTAAACCCTCAGAAAACAAGCTATTCGAAATATATTGTGACACATAGCTGTCTGAATTGGAAGGGACCAAGGTGCTTGAAATGTTGGAACTTATTTGGGACAATGATTCTGTTGAAGAAGTTGTAGAAGACCCAGTTTGAATACATTGAGAAAGGTATGAGGATTGTGAAGTTTGCAAACAGGCTTCATAATCAACACTTGAACAATATGCTTGCACATTCCAGTAGATGTCGTTGTAATCATTAAATAGATCAACAAAGCTTGAATTTTCAAATATTGAAGGATCTATGGAGGTTACCTCACTTTCGTCAAAACATGCGGTACAATCAGAAAAATCTAGTTGTAATAAGCCTGAGGGGTTGCATAAACAATCTATTCGGAATGCCGCGTTAAGAGCTTGACAGGCTAACAGGGCAGTGTTGATTGGTACCTGGCATAGAGAGGTACAAGCTAGTGATGACAGTAACCTTTTAGATTTATCTGAAACCTCAGAGATATCTTGAATCGATGATATACTATTTGAAAAGTCAAAGGACTCGAGATTATTTTCGATCGATTCTATGCGTTTAGAGATGACAGATATCCGCTCGTCGGATAATGTGGAAGAATATGAATATGAAGTGTAGAAAAGTAATAAAGATAGCCAAAACAGTGTGGACATGGTAGAAGAGAATATATTAAATAGATGTGATACTTATTTGTCGGCACAAGAAATTTGATGGTTAATGAAGAAGGAGCAATAAAAAAGAATAGAATAAAATAACAGTAAAATATTCCGGAACTTGAATATATATGTGTATACATGTTTCTACTTTGTATACATAGTATGTATGTTAGTAGGAAATTTTTGATCTTCTTGGACTCCGACTATATGCACAGATGTATATGCAGTTTTGACCTCCGAGTCTGGAAAATTCAACAGAGTAAAATTTTCGTTTACTATGTGCTATGTACATCCAATGTGCAGATCATTTCCAAAAGTAGCCAGAATGATGGGAACATAACCTTTCAAAGTTGTATACAAGTTGTCCGTGCTTCAAGAGCACTGTAACTTTGATCATTATAGACATGTGCTATGTGCACATTTCAAATTCATCCATCGAGAGAACAGATAATAATTTTGCCGTTAACTTGATTTCTCAAGTACCTGTGGTAAATTTGAAGATTTTTAACACTTGCTGCTAAATGTGCAAGCAGTTATGAATACATATACATACTTAGTATATATATATACATATGTAATTGCCGCATATGAAATACACATGGTATATATGCAGTGATTACGTACATAGTACCATGTATTAATTTGTATTTAATCCCTGCACAAATTGGGACGTGCACATGCATTTCGATACAAAGGAACAAACTAAGAAATTTACATCCTTTTTTGGATGACTACGCGCTGAAATAGGACCGGCAATTTCAGGGATATCAGAATCTAAAAAAAAAAAAAAAAATAACAACGGTATGTATGAAACAGTGTTTTTCTGCTATGATCCAGATGTTGTAAAAATCAAGGACTTAATTTAAATCTTAAATGTTGAAGTCCCCATTTCATGTGCTTACTTACCACGTCAAACTCCTGCGTTATTGCAAGATATTTTGTGTTGAAGACATAAGCAATTTTTAACGGAAAAATATCTTACGTTCTAGAGTTTGCTTTTTTTTTAAGCTATGGAAGGTGGGTGTTTTCAGAAATCTCTTATATTTGAATGTTTGTCCGCTACATAAAATTTTCCCCTGAGACTTGAACATTTCTCTTTCTTAAAGAATTCTATAAAGTTTTTTTCGCGAACATCTAAACTAAATTGTATTCCAATTCTCTGAGACATAATTTCACTCTTATCTTTGGGAGGTAATAAAAATCGATCTATGTCTAGTCCAGGAGTAAAGAGATGACCAGAAGTTCTCCTTAATTTTGAAGTAAGTGCTTTCACATGAGTTGTCAGGATTTCTTCATTTTCACGGTTCGAATCGTCACCGCTGGATAGATGGGATTCATCAAATATATCGGTATCATCTTCTAAAATATTGAGTTCATCATCAAGATCATTCAATGAAACTTTTTCATAAAACTCAGTAATATTTTGGGGGCTTACACCATATAAGTCCGAAGTTTCCTTTAGATTACATATCCCATTCCTTAAAACCTTCCCTGTATGCCAAACATTTTCGTTTCTCTTGAGTCCGCGAATATGTCCATTATCTATCACCAATTCTCCAGTAACAATATCAACAACATCACCTTCTTCATTAAGATCTTCATTGCCATATTTTGCGTATATGTTCTCTAGAGAATCTTCTAGTCTTTTCATAGCAGCTTTTCGTTCGAAGTAAAGATCTTCCTTTCGACGTTTTCGGGTGCCATGATCACTCCCTAAGAAATCAGAGATACCACGTTTGGATAAATTACTCATCAAGGTATCACATATGCTCCGATAATTCAACGCTTCCTTGAGATAGTCCCCATCTGATAATGATGAAAAATTTTCAAGTTGAACAAAAAAAAGTGGTAGTCAAGGGGAATTAAATATTTATTTCCAAAAGAAGAAAGATGTAAACAATTAAATAGCTCTATGTCTTGAGACTTGGGACATGAAACAGGACACTGTGATGAGCAAGAGCTCATCATTTACAGTTAGTCAAACGTGTAACTTCAATTTTGTAACAAAAACAAATAAAGAAGCAAAACTCTAGGTAATACTCCGCTACTAATATTCAGAGCAAATATAGTTAACAGATGGAAAACTAATTTGAATTACTCATCACTTCCCAAAGAAGAATATGTAGAGCTCCATGTTAGAACCTTGTGGTATCCAAGCACATACATACAAATTTACATAACTACATGGACATGTGTATAATTACAATTGACAATTTCCAATCAGCATAATAGCAAAATATAGATTTTTCTTGTTGAACTTCACTGTACCAAAAACATATTTTTCTACCTTCCATCTACATTCAAAGGGAGATCAATATTATATAAGTACGATGAGAATATCCTACTTTATAAAACTTCCGAGCATCATTGCAGAGCCTGTTGTGCTTGGACTCATAAGTGGAACCGGCCTTTACCAACTTGACAATCTAACTCCCATTACACGTGTATATGTTGGTGCTCCCTAGGGAAAGCTTTCTCCAATAACTATTTCAAAGACTTCCACAAATTTCAAAGTTGCATTTCTCACCCGTCAGGAGGTGACCCACAAATACACCCCATCAAATGTCCCTAGTTGAGGCAACATAACTGCCCTGAAATTCATTGCAGTCTACATCATTTTTTCAATTTTTATATTTCATCGATCGATTGTGTATACATTTATAAAACTAATTACATAATAAATTTATTATCCGGTTTCATATTGTAGCCACCATCGCTTTCCTATGATCAACTTTTATATCAATGTAAGAAGATTGATCGATTTTCAATTTTCATTAAGATTATAAACTATATAAAACTGGACCTTTATTGATAGAAACATGCATACGCCATGTTTGCTGCATCCACTGTAATATTGCAACCATCTTTTCGTCTTAAAATTATTAATTGGTTTGCATGCCTTTCTCTATACTAGTTCCTTCAGTAATTAATTTATTGGAAATTGGTAGTCTCGATGTCGAAATCTGAGTCTTGCGATCCATCTTTCTCATCGCCGGTTTTGGATAACCTTCAAATATCTGCCCAGCCGTTCTTAGATCGTTTTGGTGTACATAATTAGGTCTTCCGGTGGTATAAACTTCTTTCGGGTCTTCTTCGGAGCGCATTTCGAAATTCTTAGTGATATCCACATCACTCTAGGTGTTTTATATTTCGCGATTTCAAGGTCTTCCTTACCAAACTGGACAAAGAGTATTTACACACCATACTTATCAATTCCCATTTGGACAGGTTTCAGTTTAATTTTAATTTCTAATGACCTTTCCAGATCATCTGTAATGTGTTCAACAGTAGCATCAGGTTGGACTCCATGGATAACAGCTTCAGTTACCCATCCCATGGAGGCAATAACCGTCTCCGAAGATCTCGGAAACTCATTTCTCTTTTTCTTGGTGCACAATGTCAAGTTTTGATTGAACAGTGTAGTGACTTATACGAGTAATATCCACAGCCTCGATCAAATTTTTTTCATATTTTCCTCTAAGTTTAGTTCAAAGTGACATTCCTTGGTTGGTTCATCGACTCCTCGAGTGTATGCACCTATGACATGCTTGTAAATCTTTTCAATTTCTGCTCTGGCTCTTGCCGTTGTGGGTTTACGTTCTCATTTTCTTGTTATCCACTACAGTCCTAGCATTGATACTTTGACTG
>JAJMJJ010000222.1:11874-28669 GCA_030568955.1 Geotrichum siamense (nom. inval.) | reverse complement strand
GGTGACATTTCTCACTGTGCGTTTTGTTGTTTTTCTGCGTTTCGTTGCGGCCAGGGTTAAATTTTTCGGATCGGTTACTCTTAACCGATGCACGTGCAATGGGAAAACCTGTTCATCCGTCACGGGCAATCTCATTACGCCCAGATGTGGAGGGTTACCCTTCCCAGGGGAAAAACCATTACAAACCGACTCAGGACGGACTCGAACCCGAGACTCCACTTAATTGTGCACGAGCTGCTAACCGACCAGGCCACAAAGGGTCTAGACCACCATGACCAGTACGAAGTTTGAACAATCGCACTAAGCATCTTGCGGGAAGAAGATTGCATAATATTCGAAAGAGGGTGACACACACCATCATAGAGACCAAGCCCAGTGATGGAGCGATAAAATTCCCCTTTAGTACCATTGTTGTAGAGCAAGGTCCATTCCTCTTTAACTTACCCTTCCATAAAAGACTGCATTAAATTTCCCTAATACAGGCTTACGGATAAAACTTTTGTGTAATATTCAAAAGATGGTCGTAAACCTTAAGTAAAATACAACAGGATTTTAAATATTAAATTGGTTGTATAGTGTAGTGGCTATCACATCGGATTTTGATTCCGGGAACCCCGGTTCGATCCCGGGTACGACCTGTATTTTTTTATTTAATTAAATTAAATATATATATATTTTCTTAAGAAAAAAATTACAAAATAATTTTGTAATTCAAAATGTTGATAATTTGGATGTCCCTTTTTTTAAAGACTTGGTTAATGCAGGAAAATAAATTAAATTTGTTATGTTTTTTTTAATTTTTTTTATTTCTTTTTTTTTTTTTTTTAGGGCAATAATGTATATTTGGGAACAATTGGAAGGAATAAAATTTAACATATGTCAATATATATAGTAAAATGATCTGATCAGGATATAGGTGTTAATTTTTTTTTTTTGGCAAAGAACGAGGGGGAAAAGGAAATTAGTATGACTAATCTTTTAATTTTATTTATAAAAAAAAATATATATATATATTTTGTGCCTAGGTTCCTACATCTGTATCTACGTACATAAAAAATGTGGGGGAGAGGGAGAGAGACCGTTCATTGTGGAGTGACTTTAACCTTTCTGACTGATGCGATACGGTCATAAAACAAACACAAAAAAATATATTTTTGGAAATAGTGGCAATAAAAATAATCTTTACATTGATGTATATATATAAACACTTAGGTAATAACAAATGTATTACCTAGATGTAGAATCTATATATATTACTTATTTATAATTGAGCACCAAGGAACTTGTGGACTTTTAATGATTGTCTCATGGCAAGATCCAACATAATCTCTTCAGAACCACCAGGAATGGCATATGCACGGACTTCTCTGTAAAGTCTTTCAACTTTACCACCTTGACCTCCACGAGTGTAAGCAAGTCCACCAAAGATTTGAGAAGCTTCACGAGCACATAGTTCCATACATTGGGTACAAAGAGCTTTACCACCAGCAATTGGACCACCAAGACGGAGCATAGCTTCAGTATCATCCATCTTAGTAGATTGATAAATTAGAGATTCCATCCAAGATTGACAACCTTCGATACGAATAGCCATGTTAGCCAATTTGTTACGGATAACATCATGGTCAATAAGACGCTTTCCAAAAGTCTTTCTGCGGTGAGCATGCTTGACAGCTTCTTCATAAAGGACACGAGAAAGACGAGTAGCTTGGATAATGATACCAATACGTTCATGGTTGAAATTGGACATAATGACTTTGAATCCCTTGTTTTCCTTACCAATAAGATTTTCAACAGGAACTTTAACATCTTCGAAGGTGATATAAGTAGAACCAGAGGTCTTCATACCTTGAGTCTCAATCTTACGAGTAGTAACACCGGGGAATGTCCTTTCAACAAGAAGCATGGAGATACCACCCATACCTTCACCACCAGTACGAACAGCAACACTGAAGAAATCAGCAAATACACCGTTAGTGATCCACTTCTTGGTACCATTGACAATGTAGTACTTTCCATCAGGAGTCTTAGTAGCAGTAGTACGAATGTTAGCAACATCAGAACCAGCATCAGGTTCAGTGATACAGAGACAAATACGCTTGTCACCAGCAAGAATACTGGGGATAACACGCTTCTTAACAGCTTCTGTACCAAAGTTGTAAAGAGGGGGAAGACCAATTCCAAGACCTCCGATCAAAAACCATACAAAACCACCAGAAGCACATCTACAGAGTTCATCAACGAAAATCAATTCGTGGAATGCATCATATTTCTCAGGAGGGACAGACTTGATTCTCTTATCGGAGTACTTAGTAGAGAATTCAGAAACACCACAAGCACCAGTAAGATAACCTCTTTCACCAGCCATCTTGTAGATGGCAGGATCAATCTTTCCTTCTTCTTCCCAATCATCGATATTGGGAATAATATACTCTTCCACCCATTCACGGACTTCGTTTCTAAAAGCAACATGAGACTCATTATAATAAGGAGAGTGATAACCTTGGTACCAACTGGGATCAGCAAAGGGGATCATTTCACCAAAAGGCTCAGTGATAGAACTAGTGGTGTTGGGAACTAAAGCAGAAAGTTTTGAAGGAGAGAGGGGACTGTCAGAGAGAGTACCAATTCTGTATTTAATGCCGTATTTCTTCATAACTCTTGCGACATCGTGGTATGAATTGAATTGCTTTGAAGCGTCCTTACCGCCAACTTTGCGGAGCATTTTCTTTCCACCGGGATGTTTTTCTTGCCATTTAGTGACATCGTAAACATGACCATCTATGATAATCCAGAGATCTTCAGGGGTGTTGTGCTTAGCAACTTCCTGGGAAAAAGGTGTTAATATGTTTAAAAAGACTTGAAACTTAAGAGCTATGAATGTGATAACAACGTACTTCAGCTGTGTATGATTTTAATTCCGACATTTCGAGATATGTACTATAAAACTAAAGAAATACCTTCCGGTTAGTTAGTGAAGAATAGCGACCATAAATAAGAACAGGCATACCAATAGTGATGAAAGTAGAAAGTAACTGCGATGTGAGATTGTATGGGGGAGGGAAATTATCAGAGAGTGGAAATCAGGTTTTTATATAACCGAATTTCAAGTGCATTGATTGATGGACCAGTGCCCATTGCCGAGGTACAGTTCGGACATTAAGGTGTCAGCACTTATGTCATACAGAACTTGGGGTAATCAGGCCCAGATCCTTCATATGACAGGTTGCTGAGTCATCTGTCCAATCACCACTTTGCAAAAGCAGGGACTACTCGGAGTTCCCCACCTTAATTTTATCTTCTATACTTTTTTTTGTGGAAATTACAACTACGCTTTTGTAGACCTCAGTACTACACTCCACTAGATATCATGGAAAACAGACATTCTAATTTGTTTATGAATGTATGCGTGTACTAAATTAAATTTCTACAACAATACTATTCGGACCAGTTGTATTACCAGCCGGATTTATATCAATATTACTACCAATGAATTTTGTTAACTTCAAATATGCACATACATACATATATTATTAATCCATCTACTCATATTATTTATTTTCTATTTCCAAATATTTATTCCACGATTCCTTTGTTTTCTTTCAATTATTTTTATTTCTTGGGCTTAGGTGGATAGGAATATTTTTATCCCCGCCAACGGATTTTGTACTTATGACTACTGACATGAATCTTATGCCTTAGCATTATACAATGTTTCCACGTCGCCGTTTTTCCTCTTTTTGGCACCTAACGTTTATTTCCCAAATCAATGCTGTTCTCCTTTATTCCCACCAACAATAATCATTATTATCATAATATCCTCACGAAATCTTTGCAATTATGGCCAGTACAGGTGTTAGAATTCAGCATTTTGCTGTTCAAGACCGGTCACAAGAGTTTCGATCATGCGTGGCTTCAATGAGTAAACTTCAGAACCATTCGGTTGGCGGTGGAGGCGGAGGATCACGTCAAGCGTTCGTTAATCAGAATAACAATAGGGTTGGAGTATCTGGACCCAAAAGAAGTGGGAAGAGTGAGTTCTCGTATCGTGCGTCACAGATTTCGAAAGAAATTACAGAAACAACTGCTATGCTTAAGCGATTGGCTACCCTTGCGAAAAGGAAAGCATTGTTTGATGATAAGCCAGTCGAAATATCTGAACTGACATATGTCATTAAACAAAAGGTATCAAAAATTAATCAAAGTATTGCTTCCCTACAAAAGTTTGTCAAAAATGGAAATAGTGACGAATCTAGTGCTTGGGGGGCTGGAAGTAAGAAAAAAAGTGACTCACAAGTTGCTGAACATTCAAATAATGTTGTTGTTCTTTTACAGGGGAAATTAAGTGAAGTAACAACTGGATTTGAAGAGGTTTTGGAAGTTCGTATCAAAAATATTCAGGCTTCAAAGAATAGAACTGAGAAATTTATTTCTTCTGCTTCTTCTTCTGTAAAGGAAGCAACCAATATCAGTCCTGATTCACCGTTATATGCTGCCTCAAGATCTCGTACTCCGCATGCTAATGGTATCCCCCCTTTAGGTCCTTCGGCAAATACTCCAGAAAACCCTTATGCTTTTGCTAACCTTGATGAGAAGAATCAGGATCAAACTTATCTAGCCCTTCCTGAACAACAACAATCTCTTGCCCTTTTAGAAGAGCAACAAGAAATGTACGCTCGTGAACGAGGTACTGCAGTGGAAGCGATTGAAAGTACTATTCAAGAATTAGGCAGTATCTTTTCACAACTGGCCACTATGGTTGCAGAACAACGAGAAACTATTCAACGTATTGATGCTGATACTGAAGACATTTCTCTTAATGTTTCAGGGGCTCAAAGAGAGCTATTGAAATATTACTCTCGAATTTCCAGTAATCGTATGCTTCTTATCAAATCTTTCGGGGTTATTATACTATTTTTCTTTATTTGGGTTCTTGTGAGTTAAAATAATCATCGTATATATATATAGAAATAATAATAATTCTTATGCAGTTATCATAGTGTACCTATGAAGGTATATATATAAAGGATACTTTTCATATATTAAATGAAAATAAAAACGAGAAATGTATTATTCGTATAAAAATTCAAAACACGTCAATGGGGTTAATGAAAGACAAATAGAGCTAAAGACTTCCAAGGAAACTCTAATTTATAGAGCCATTTCAGCTTGTAATTTTCTAAGCTCTTCTTCTTCATCTTCCTCTTGGGCCTTAGACTCAATAGGTTTATTACTAACAGCTGGCAATCCACCGACTGGAGCTTTCCCAACACTGACCATTTTTTCTTCTAAAGTCTCTTGTTCCAGTGCTTCCAGTTCGTCTTGTAATTCGTCTTCGTCGATTTCGTTTCCCATAGGTCTTGAAATAGCATTTGAGATTTCGTTTCCCAGTGTGATCTGTTCTTCGATTTCGTCCATAGTTTGGTCTACCTTGTCGATATTCATGTTTCCATGGATATGTTTCATGGCACGAGCACCTTGTTGCATAGCCTTCATAGTCTCATAGTTTAGATTAGCAGATTCGATTGCTAACAGATTGTTTTCGAGACTATCAATCTGACCTTGAATCTTTTCTAGGTTTTGTTCGTGCATTTTCTTGCGTTTAAGAGCCGATCGAGCAACTAAAAACCGAAATTAGTTAGTAACAATAATCATCACCACAAAAAACCCATGGTATAATTCATAAAAACAGTACATACGATTCTTATTTGTTGTGACATTCTTGCGTGCAATATTTGCCTGTTCTTCTATTTGCATTTCAAGATGCTTTTCTTTTTTTTGTAGCATTTCAATCTGAACTCTCATGTCGGCAATAGCTTTCTTCGGAATTTCTTTTTTGTTGGCAGAACCACCACCAAACATTGATGTAAAGAAACTCATTGTGTTATGTATGCGTGGGTATATGTATGAAAGATGCAAATAGGATATAGATAAGGGTCGTACTTGAACCTTGCTATCAGTGGAAGTAGACTTTTAACGAAAGATGGTAGTCAAGAAACGTGGTGGACAGTAGAAAAAATATCAAAAATATATATATTTAAGAGGTATATTCTTCACTGAGTATAGTTTCGATCCAGTGGCGATTATATCTTCGGCGATAGTGCAGTAGTTGGAAGTGGCGGACAGAGAAAGAAATATTCCCAAAAGAAAAAAGCAGATGCTTTCTTCCTGCAACAAGGGCAGGGTAATATTCCTCACCTAAATTTTTATCTTTTTCAATCTCCATACATATTTGGATTTGTGTGATCAAAGCATCTTCTTCTACTATCAATCTTTATTATTATGACAACCATGACAGTTACAAGTCAATTTGATTCATTGCCCTATTTAGATGCAGAACCAACAGAAGATGAAATAATTGAAATTCGAAAACTTATTTCAAATGAAGTGGGATCAACTACTTTCCCCCATCCTGATTTGACCCCAGAGCTCGAATCGTCACGTCTAAGCAAAGCTATGGAGGTTTATATTAGCGGTCCCAGAACAGGTGGAATTGATATGACACGTTACACCAATATTGATCAATCAGATATAAAATCTCTTAGGCTTGCTCTTGCCTACGCACAAAACCGACATGAAAATTTAACACTTCTCTCCCAATATGGGAGAAACCAATGGCTTATAGGAAATGACATGCTTGATCAAAATTTGAAACTTTTAACTGCAAAATGTGAAGAGGAACGAAGATTGATCGATGATATTAACTCTCAAAGGCGATATCAACAAGCTGAAGTGCAAACTACCTTAGATTACCTCGAGAAACGTTGGAAAGAAACATTAAGAAATGTGGTGGATGTGAATATTGCCTGTATGGAGTTAGAGTCGCGAAACAATGAATAGTCTGTCGGTGATTATATTTCTACCCCTACTAGTGGCGAGATTAGTATATATACCTAGGTACACATTCAGATACATGCTGTGTTCTACGGCTCGTTGAAGTCGACCGGTAGAAATATCCTTCCGCTAACTTCAAACGTTGTTAGTGTGTGGAAAGTTGCAACTTAACCCTGCACAGATCATAATAACATTCACTGCATTCAAAATTCACAATTCTCTACTAACCCCTTTTCCATTGGTTTCCTTCCTAACCGAACACTTTTCCAATACTGCTAATCCATCCATTATTGGTAATTGATGTTGTTTCTGATAATGATCTTATGTAATACATAGCCGTAATGAAATGATGTAAATCTCTAAAAAGTCAAAACCAAATCAGTGTTTTACCGCATCGAATATCTAAGCTGTGTTCTTCGTTTCTTATCACCAACAACTTTTTTCCTTCTAGGTATTCGTCTTTTTAGGAATATATATAAATATATATATTTTTTCCTTTTAATACTACTACTCTACAACTTTGTTGTTGGATTACCAATATTAAGTGATAAAATTCGTTTATTCTCTCGGATCTAATGTCGTCACTCCCTGAATACGCCCCCGGTCTTCCATATCTTGGTCACAACATCGATAATGCCAATCTTTTAGTATTCATTGGAGGTCTCGGCGACAATATTGAAACTGTTCCGTATGTTAAACCTCTTTCAGAAGCTCTAAATGAACACAATTGGGGTGTTGTCGAAATTACGACCCAATCTTCTAATCTTGGATGGGGAACAGGTTCACTTTCTCGTGATGCAACTGATATTACTAAAGCAATTACTTATCTTAAAGAAACATTCAACCCTTCAAAAGTTGTGATCCAAGGTCATTCTACAGGTTGTCAGAATGTAATTCATTATCTAACCCAAGACAATGTTACTCCTAGACCTGCCGTAGACGGTGCTATTCTTCAAGCAAGTGTTTCAGATAGAGAAGCATTTTTACAATTAAACGGAGACTTTAATCTATGGAAAGAAAGTCTTGATTTCGCTCGCAGTCGTCTCGCCGAAGTAGGACCAGAAGCGTCCAAAACTGTCTTAATGCCACAAAAATATTGTGACAAATTTTTTGGTACCCCTATATCCATTTATCGATGGATATCATTATTTGATATTCGAGGAGATGACGATTACTTTTCTTCTGATTTATCTGATGAAGATTTTGCAAAAACTTTTGGTAATATCAAACATTTTAAAAAAACTAAACAATTATTGGTGCTGTATTCAGGTAGTGATGAATTTGTTCCAGATAATGTTGATAAAGAAGGTCTTGTGAACAGATTTAAAGGTGCTACCGATCCTGAGATTTGGAGTGATTTTTCAGGCATAGTGAAAGGTGCTTCACATAATGTAGGTGAAGCATCTCAACCAGGAGCGCAAGAACTTCTAATTGAAAAAATCAAGCTATTTGTCACTAGTTTAATTTAACATCCTTTCTTTCGATGATTTTTAGTTCGAATAAATACTTATTATTGATTGTTATTAACTAATAAACATATATAATTCAAATAACTCTTTAAGTAAATATAGACTTCATTCTTCATACATCTTTGCGGGTTCATATAATTGAATAGGCAGGTACCTTACTTACCTACTAAGTAGGTACAATGGTCAGTCAACAACTCATTGCTACATTGTTGACCAAGATATAAATGAGAATACCAAATATTGTGCCAAATCTTCAGTATATCCGGCTCCTTAAACCAAATTTCGAATGATTCTTGGTTTTGTCTTGAAGTTATTTCGTATAAATTTTGGTTACGGTTTTGGCTGAGTAAAAAAAATAATACTAAATCTCTTTTTGAATTTAGAGATGATTGCAAGTACAATTTACATACAAAATTTGTTTACTAACAATAATTTGGTTGTCCTTTAAAATTAGGAAATTAAGTGATCACTGCAATTGCAATTTTCATACAAAATATCCTTACTAATCATGTTTTGGCTGTAAAATCTTTTCAACTTGTTCTAGTAAACTTCAAAATAACCTCAAGCGAGTTACTACTTTAAAATCGCCATCTGACTAAATACCATCAATTGATATCGTTGTACCAATGTAATTTTGTTCTAGGTATGATTCAAATTAATAGCAATACTGAAGCTAGATAAGTACGTAGTTACCTATATGTGTAGAAAATGGGAAAAGTCAAATCCACCCAAGGATATGGTTACAACATTTGAATATACATATGCGAACAAAAATTCTTTGAGACTTCTCTAACTATATTAAATTTTTGGTTACAACAATTTTTGTTATAATTGTATGCATTACAATATTATATTTTAAAACCTTATACATAGGACATATTAATTTACATAAAGTATAGAATTTGAATGGAATTATTTGTTTATTTAAATTATACAGATATAAATTATTTTTTGAACAAATGTTGATAAAAAAAAAGGATTTATAATTAAGTTGAATTTTGTTATAAACTCTACCAAAATTAATAACCATCTGATCATTAATAGGTTTTGAGATTAACATGACTCAATATTGCTACAACAATATCACGATCAATTATATAATGTTTAATAAATATTCATTTTTTAAGTAATAAAATAGAGGTCGCCAACTCCCTATGTACTTGCCTAGTTTTACATATGTGTCTATGTACATTTATATACAGGAAAAAATTACAGCATGTGTAATATCCTCGTCATTTCGAAATATGCTTCGTTGATATATCTTCACGTGCTCCATAATCACTCCTGCACCTACTAGAATTGCATTTCAAACCACTTGACGTTACATTTAAGGACCTAATGCTCTTTACTTTAGTTTTAGGCTTAATTTAGAGAATATGAACCTATATGTATATTTACGATATTGATATGCATGGGCATTGATATTTCAATAAATGAACTATATACCTTTCAAAGTTATTACTAGTAATTCTATCTACATACATACCTATGTATGTATCATTCGAAGTTGTGGACTCTTCAAGGTTTGTACAGTCTAATATCTTTTATATATTTACATGTTTGTATCTTCAACTGCTTTGATACAAATGTTCTCATGAACTATAACTATACTTTTCTTTTTCTTCTTTCATCAGAAACGGCATCATCAGCACAATATTTAATTCCGAAATCTTGAAAACTTCAAAGCTATGTAAATTTGTACACAGTGCTTTATCTCTTCTCATATCAAGTCTTTCAATTTACCAAACCATATTATTTTGATTTCTTACAATTAATCAGGGAATAAGCGGAATTTTTTTTTTCTTTTTCAATATTTCTCTTTGTCATCTACCGATAGTAATTAGTAGCTGATGCTTGGAAAAGTAGTAAAGCAAGTAGACCTACATTCTTGATGCATAGAATAGAAGAAACTCCATCATATTAGTAACCAGTTCTTTGAAATAAAACAGAAGCTGGTGGTCTTCAGTCTGATGGTATTGATGGATGGTATGAGTTTTGGCCTTTGTTACGAGTGTGATTGCCGAGGTAATTGTTAAGATGATTTTGGTAATGGTGGCCATGGTGGGGTAAAGATGATGGCGGTAGTGGGGAAGCAGTCTATGGTGGTGGGGGTAACGGTGGTAGTTGATGATAGTACGTAACGTACACATGTGTGATAGGTGATTTTATGTATTGCTGACAATTCAACAAAATTATTTAAATAGAAAAAACTCTACATACTAATGGCATATTTACTATATATAATGTCATCCAACTTCTCTATTCCTATGAAATATTATTTCACAATGTAAGCAATAATATTATAATTTTAAACCCATTTGTTTTCTCTTAGTGAACTTCAAAATCTTTTACATAGATAAGATTTTTGCACACACAAAAAATTAAATACTTTATTAAGGTCACACAACTGACATAATAAAAGAGTTGTTGGTAAAAGATGTTCATCATATGTATAAGTTCAATGTTATTACTCCTCCACAAATATTCAAATAAGAAAATCACAAGAATCAAAGAAAAACAAAAACATTTTTGAGGTGATATTTGTATATACCATGAAAATATCTCTAAAACTAATATATATGTTTAATTTTTTATTTAATCATAGTAGCCGTCATTATAATATCTTTGGATATATGTATATTTTGTGTTGACCAATATTTGAATTCATTTTAGACATAGAAATCCTTCTTGCTATACCGAGAGTTTATTAGAATTTTGCCGTGTTTACAGCCGTGTGTAGAAGAGTGAACAGTAGATATGACATAAAATTTAATACTTAGCCTTTTTTTCTCGGCTATTACTTCCCTCGATTTTTATTTTTAAAACGGTAAAAGCCTGTGAATGGCCGGACTACGGGTTCATTTAGTACATTAAACGCGCGAAACTGTGTCTGCATGAGTATCTGCCATAGTAAATTTATAGATGCTGTGACCTTGAGAACTGACAAATAAGCCAAATTCAGTTCCCACAGCCAGCGTTAATCGCGAGATCATGTATTCTCTCACAGCATTTCAATGAATGAATGTACACTCAGATAATTCACATGTCTACATGTCGAGAGGTCTGTTCATATCTATGTGCACATTTAAATGCATGCGTGTATCTATTGCATGGTGGTAGTAGATTAAAAAAAACGTTTACAACGAATATCGGAAAATGATAGTTGGAGTTTAGAATTTCTGTATCCATAATACGATATTTAGCTAATAGTATAAATTTGGTATATTATGGGGTTTGTTTCCATTTTATTCTTCTTTCTACCTTTTTTTTTTTTTTTTCACAAAGACTTTTTATTCATAATTTCATTTATTCAGATTTCCAGTGATTAGTGATGCCTTCTATTACAGACAATTTCAATACTACGGAAAGTTTGTTACAAAAATATTCCGTCAATGTCGATAGAATTAGGGAATTATTTAACGAATCGATATATCAAAGCGATGCTGAAGTAGTCAAGAAAATCAACCAAAACTTCTTAATCTTGGAATCAGACAATCGAGAATTGCGGGATAAGATTAAGAATAATTTAGTTGCCATAAGAGATATATATGATGTTAATATTCCAGAAGAAACCACTCAATTTGAAAACTCGGTGCAAATTACTATTAGCCTTTTTCAGATTTACATTGATGAGTTAGTAAACTATTTCAATCAAATTTATGCAAAAATGAAAGAGCTACTGATGTATTCCAACGTTGTTGAAACGGAGAATCAGGCTAAGGAGTTTCTTGAAAAATCTACGATAGAAATAAAATCGTATTTTGCAAATTTGGAATATTCTTATCATCCAAACCCACTGAAACGAATGTCAGCATTAGATGAAATAGAAGTAAAACATCCTCAGATAACAAAGATCAACGAGATTTATCAACAAATGGATGAATATATTTCCACAGTTAAAGGAATGATATCTTCTCAATCAGTGGTCGATAATAACCATTCACCGTCGAATATCCCCAATATCCATGAGGTTGCACCTCCTCAAGTTCCAACGCAGCCAGTGATCCCTATTTATAACGAATATCCACCTGGAAATAATATGCAATATACTCCTCCTGTAGGCAGTGCTGGTGCTGCTGCTGGTGCCGGTGCTGCAGCTACTGCTAGCGTTGGTGTTGGCATTGCTCTAACACATGCCATTACAGGCAATAATGACACTACAGGCAATAATGACACTACAGGCAATGTTGACACTACAGGCGATGATGACTGTGACTGTGATGACGGTGACGGTGACGATTGCTGTTAAAATATTTAACTACCAGAAGGTACCTAAATATTTAGTACAGACATAACAACTGGCTTACAACAACTGAAATATTCCATTTTGTTTATGAGGGATTTGGTTGTGATGCATGAAAAAAAAAAAAAAAAAAAAAAAAATAGAGTGTTCTAAGTATGAACATTTTTGGCTTTGTATGTAATACACAAGTGCATACAAGTACCTATAAAAATATCGCATGAATTCTACGCTCATAGATTTAAAAGTATTTTGAAGTACATAAACAATATAATGTTAATTTTAAATAGATTTCTACTTTATCCATACATGATTCATGATAATTCAGAGATCGAAGCATCTTGACAAAGATATTTATTTTTTACCTTATTAGCAATACATTCACATGTATTTGAGCTAGATACCTACGCAGTGAGCCATGTTGTAATGATTAGTTTAATCATAAACCCATATATTTTATTACAACTTGGCGTAATAAAATATGATAGTTACAGAGTGCTAAGTGATATATAAAGTCAAATGATATATAACAAAAAAAATATTAGACTTCGCACTTGGGCTGGAGCCTGAGGACTTAAAGATCTGTAATCGATGTTAATATGTAGCCAGTTCACATTGATATTTCAATGTAGAGTGTTGCTTGTTAGAGAAAGTTATGTCAGATGTTGTAGAGTGGCAATTCAATTTGTTTAATCGTAAGATTGTCTAGAATATATTGTGGTTGTGAATATGATAAATATCAAAAGCTTTTAAATGTTACATCATATGTACTATGTAGAGTATTACTGAAATGTCAGAAGTTACCTGTGTATATGTACATATATGTATGAAAATTTAATACATCTTTCACTAATTTTTAAAAGTGTACATATCCCTCTCCTACTTTACCCTTATCTTTATTTTTGGTTCGTTCGTCAGCTTATGCTAAAATGACTATATATTTTGATTTTCATTTCGATACTACAAAAGACGTGATGCAGAATCATTTTTAAAAATTAATAAAACTCTTATAATCTTAACGTCATATATTACGGGAGATCAAGAACAGATTTGGGGGGGGGGGGGGGTTAAATTGAGTTGACATATCAAAATGATGACTACGCATTGGACAAAACTAGTGAAGTTGGAAAATTATCTGCTATTAATGGGTTGATCAAATACAGCGACAAAAGAGGTAGGTAGGTAGCTTTCTTTGGCAAATTAGAAACAAATTGAAAAGACTTTGCAATCAAAGCACTAGGTATTATAATTCTTTAAAATATATGACAAGTTTGAACGAAATTGAAGTAAAGCATTTTTAAATTAAAAAAAATAAGATAATATTTATAAAGAAAAAAAATGATAACCTCCGAGCCAAACTTTACACTACATGGGCACATATGTACCTACCTATGTAGAAATCTTAGTTTCGGTGCAGAATGTTTGAATATTCCTCCATAATGATTTTTTTCCACTATTTCAATTATCATATTTATTTAAACCAGCAAAGTATGTCCATATGCATCACAGTAAGTACAATTGGAGATTTAGTAGTACAGCAGAAAAAGTTTACTTGATCTTTATAGCACCATATTTTGTCAATACTTTATTACATTCTGTGCGCATTAATGTAATTGCCATAGCTTTAGAGTTAAGTTTCAAGAAATAGCATGTACATGGGTAGGTACCTACCTGTCCTTATTCTTGACACTACAGTAATATACAAGCTGAACCTTTCTCTACCCATAGGAAAACTTTTCACTTGTAACTTTTATCCCTTTTTTATCTCTTATTTACATATGTATCATGTTAGATACGTAAAAACTTATTTGAATTAACCGTTTCTCTCATTAATCCTGTTTCCGTTCCTTGAAGACGTAACAAAATTTAAATAAGCTGTGTATTCTATGATGGATTTCGTCAAAAGTTCTGTTCGCATTACCAAGGGCTCCTCTTCTGCCACTGGTGAATACCCCAACGGAGAAATCACTTCTACGTTTTTTTTCTTTGAAAAAAAGCAAGTTGTGTACGAACGAGGACGACCCAAACTCCGCTTTTCGCGAGTTTTCCGTCCAGCACGCCATGAAGAAAAATTCAACCCCGATCACTGAAAATGTCTTCTGCGACATCAATTCAAGTTGAAATAAGATATTTCGTCAGAAATTCATTACTTGCTTTAAGTGACAAGATCTCACGAACGATCACTCCACTTTTTCCTTGATGAAATTGCATTCGTGTTCCCTTCGTCGATCAACACTAAGGTTGTTGACTTCAACCCATGGGAGGACGCTATTCAATCCTTGACTGTTGACCTGCTCCAATGTATGGAATTCGAAAGATGCGGTATGACTATCTCCATTTGTATTTGAAGAAATCTATGTAAAACGTTTGATTACCTGTATATATACGATTTTTCTATATTCCCAAGGTTACCGTATGAAATTGCAAGATTATTCCCAACTAATATTTGTTTGAAGACGGCTAGTCATTTTATTAACGGCTTATTATAAGCGCTTTTATGGTCGCTTCCAACGTTTTGGGTTTAGTGTTAAATATTGTTAGTACGATATTTAAATTTCTCTGAAACCTAAATATTATTTTGGCCTTCGTTTAATATTCTATTGGTTTTATCATTACCATAAACTTAATTTTTTTGGCTCTATTAACTTATATTAATCTGTTAACAACAACTTTGGAATGGAATCGACTTCGAACCTAATTGGAGATACTCGAAATCTTATAAAGTGTTATAAAACCACTGTCAAACGAATTTCGGACTTGATGGAAGGTTCAATTGATGAATCCAAGGTTGAGTTCATTAAGAAGATAGAAGAGAATATGAAAATATTGGAATTGAATAATTGCGAATATCGCGAAAAAGTGAAGGCTAATTTGGTTACGTTGAAAAATAGGCATGTGGATAGGCCAGAAGAAACTAGTGAGATTAATGATTTGATCAGATCAGCTATTACTGGGTTCACTGAATATAGAGATGAGTTGAACAATTTTTATTCACAACTTCAAAATAAATTAAATGATTTGTTGATTTATGCCAATGTTGTTGGTACAGAAGAACAGGGTACTGAATTTCTCAGAATGACTACAAAAGATATTCAATGCTATTTTGCTAATATGGACCATATCAGTCATCCAAACCCTCTAAAACGAATGTCTTCCTTGGATGAAATTGAAGTCAAACATCCTCAACTTTCAAAAATTCAGAATATACATCAGCAAATAGTCGAAATGATTTTGGAGATGGAACAATTAACCTCTTTGCAATCTGCTCAATCCAATATTCGTAGAGCAACATCACATAAGTTTAATATTTCAAGACTTGCAGTATCCCCTGGGTCCACAACAATAGGTAATGAGCAAAAAGAATCTCTTGTATTTCATTCTGAAGAAGAAAATCCTTATAATTTGCTTTCTCAAGAATCTGATCAACGACAGCCTATATCTTCTTCACATTCTCCTTATAACGTACAACAACAACAACAACAACAAATTCGTAATACACAACCTGTACCACAACCAGAACCAGCCTATCCAAATCCACATAACCGTAATATTAATAGTGTTTCCAAGAATGTCCGTGTGATTGCTCCCATAATTGCAATGCATGGGATACTTAATCATGATTCAAATCAGGAAACTATCAATGACTTTGATCCTGATCCTATTCCAGAACCTTTGCCACCACAACCAGATATAACTGGCAATGATGACTGCGATTGCGATGACTGCGATTGTGATGACTGCGATTGTTGACGCATTAATAGCTATTTACAATGTAAAATCATTTAGATTTAACTATGCTGTCTTTTAAAAAAGGTATTCATATTATTATTATTTTTTGCTATGTGATATAATTGGAATAGACCTTCAAAAAACAAAATTAGATCCAGAAAGAATTGGTTTAAAGCAAAAAGACTCCATTAATTTTCAACGTTGTACATATAAAGAGCTATATAGATACCTAATATTGTATTTTTTGATTTAATACTTGATAACAATTGGAAAAAAAATACAGCAGAATTTCATATAATTTTATTAATTGATGATTCCATTTTGTAAGTAAATCTAATTTTATATAGGTATTGGTAAAGTTTATTCTATATTTTGTTATTTCACAAGCTGCGAAATTTGTAAATATAAAGAAAAGTCTTCGATGGTTTAATATACCAATATTCTAAGTTAGATAATCTTTGCATATGCTAAATGTAAACACAATCAAATTATCATATATCCAAAAAAAAAAAAAAAAAAAAAA
>JAJMJJ010000222.1:0-11774 GCA_030568955.1 Geotrichum siamense (nom. inval.) | reverse complement strand
TAACAGTGGTTTTGACTGTGGCGAGAAATATGTGTAAGTAGATTCAACAGCAGTTTGATTTCCAGTTTATACTTGTAATAAATAAAGTTTCTCAATTCGGTATTTGTGCTCGTCAAAACTTTCCTCAAATGTCGTTCAATTAGTAAAGAAATTTTTATACTGAGCATTGCATGTTTTTAATAAGTGTGTCGATGGCCATAAAAAAAATAATAATTAACGAGAGAGATATATTAATATAATGTGTTTTTATGAATTAACAGCCGAAATATTTAAAATTCTATAAAAAAAATTTACCTAAAAAAAAAAGGTAACAATAAGTTACATATGTAAAACGCAAAAGGAAGAAAATTGACTTTTATTTTAATACGAACTTGTCAATGTTTTTTACTCTACGTAATATTTCTACTTAAATTTCAGCATTTAATGAGGCCAATATTTGTTAACAACCAACAGCAAGGCTCGGTTCTTTATTATGACCAGTATTTTTATTTTTTTAGCCACTAGGCAGATTGTTCTACATATGGTTTGCAAGAATTCTTGTTTGTTCCCAGTTATCACTTCTGTGTCATGGTTGAACTGAGGTTCTCCAGTAATGTTATATTACTTTCTAATAATAAATCTAATTAATGTACTATACAACATGTTACAAGTAAATAATAGAATACATATGTAATAAAACAAGATAATATATAAATGAAGACTGTGTAAATTTTTTTTTTCTTGTATAATATTATTTACCTCCTTTCTTTTTAACGATTCTTGATTTCTTTCATTTTCAGTAGTATGATCTTTTTTTTTTAGGTTCCCTTGAAATAAAATAAATAATAAAATGCTCAATTTTTTTTCACCTCAAATTATATGAACAATTTAAATCCCACTCTTTAGTATCATTTGGTAGGTATGTAACTATCGATCCTATTCATTTAGACACAATCATGCTTTCTGTCTGTTAAATATTTTTCAAAATATGTTTTTATGAAAGGAATTAAAACTTTATATAAATTTTATTTTCTTGTTCCTCAGGGTCAAAGTTTTAAGCAAAAAAAAAAAAAAAAAAATAAATAAATAAAATAAAACTGTAACCGCCTCAATAAAAAAAAATATACATTTATTTTAAGGATCAGTCCCGCCTATTCAGGAACTACAACAAAATATGAAATGTTTCCGACAAGTACAGAAACTTATTATTCTTTTTTTCTTGTTATTTAAATTCTTTTCTAATGTAATGGTATGCCGGAAATTTTGTTGTAATTTATTAAAATAAAAAAAGAAAAAAAAATTAGACGAATTTTTACTAATTAATCTAAAAATTAGGCTTCGGAACAAGTAGATACTTATAATAAGAATGTAATAAAATAGACAGGCAATAGATTTGTATGTAGTTAATCGATTGACTTGATTTAACTACATCAGACAGATACCTTTTATTACATATATAAAATATTCAGTCATTTCTTTTTATTATTTACATTATTAATTCAAACATTTGAACCTCAACAACTTACTAAAATCTAATATGCAAAATAAAACGAAAAAAAAAAAAAATTAAACAAATGCTTGAAGCGCACTTAAAAGTTTTATTCTCATTTCTTCCCATTCATCCTCTGGGTCACTCAAGATGGTGATAGCACCACCTGCACCAATTCTCCAAATATCCAAACCTAGGTTACCAGATGTAGGTGACTTTTGTTCGCAGTCATAGCTGAATGCAGAACGAATAACTACACTCCAATCACCTGAATCAAAAACACTCCAATACCCGGAAATTCCTGAATAGATACCACGAGGATTGTTGTGTTCCAATCCATGAAGAAGTTCTACTGATCTAATTTTGGGTGCTCCTGTCATTGAACCAGGTGGGAGAGAATGGATTAAAACATCAAAACCAGAATATTTCTCGTTCGTGTCCGATGAGGTTTGTACTGGAATATCTCCTTGGATAACAGATACTAACTGATAAACAGTTTTGTATTCTTCAACGCCCATGAGTTTTTCAACTCTTACGTTATCCAATATAGTGTTAAGATCATGACGAATTAAGTCTACAATCATAAGGTTTTCACCACGTTCCTTAGGTGTATTCAAGATGGCAGAAGCGGATTCAAAAGTAACAGATGGCTCTTTCTTGACTGTACCCTTGATAGGTCTAAACTCACAAAGACCTGATTCAGTCCAAGACATAAATCTTTCTGGGGACGACCCAACTAAAGTGGAACCAGTTTTAAAATCCAAGAAACACGAGTAAGGGGCTGGATTTTTTTTATAAAGTGTTTTATACAATTGCCATGAAGACATGGGAGAAGTCGTAGCATATGGTAATTTGATAACAGTTTGGGCAGTAAGACAAAGTTCATACGAATTCCCGGCGCGAAGTTCATCTTGAGACTCAAGAATCTTAGAAATATAGTCTTCTTTATCAGGCATCTTAATTTCTGCAGACTCTTCGTAATAAGACTGGCATGTATCCGGAATAGCATTTAAGAATTCGTCTGACGATAATTCTAACGCAGAGGTCACCATATTTGAGATGTTCAAGAAAAATTCCGAACCCTTATCATCTACTAAAGAAACGATATACACTTTATCCTCTAATGTATCGATAAGAATAGAGCGTTCGACATCAACAAGATTGACATCAGGATAAGGCATGGAATCATAATTCTCAACAGGCTCCAAAACATCGTACGGATTCTTTGCTTGACCAGCTTCATAGCTAATGTATCCAACAAGACCTCCACAAAAACTAGAACCAATTTTATTTTCGACGTTTTTAAAAGAATTGATCTTTGGTGTCATGTATCGAGAAAGATAACCCCAAATACCGTCCTTCTCTAATTCAATCCCAGTAAGAGATTTCAGGTTCAATTTTTTTGGTGAAAACTTATGACTGTAAACCAAATGAGGGTTGTAATTGTTATAATATGTTATGCAGTTAGTAACCCCGGGTTCCAATAAACCGACGATGGACCATCTTCCTGGGTGAGCAGCAGAATTTAATAGTGTGAAATGCTGATTGCATTTTTCTAGGTAATCACAAATCTTAATGGTGATATGTGAATCCTTTGTGACATTCAGAGACTCAAACATAATTTTTCCTTCAACATTGCCGGTAGAACTCTTTAGAGGGACTGTAGAAAAGGGACTAGGTTTAATGCTGTAGTGACTTAACAATTCACTATAAGTATCTTCATCAAACATTGATGATCTATTGGTTGAATCACTCCAGTCCAAGGCTAGTTGCCAAAAGTTTGCAACGATCGTGTCACCATGAACTGAACAAATAGATTCGGGATGGTATTGAACACCCCAATAAGGCAAGGATTTATGTTTACCAGCCATGAGAATCTCATTTTCACCCTTATCAACCTTCCATGCAAGTTTTTCAATTTCTGAATCAATTGGTTGAGGAATGGCATGAAGAGAATGATATCGAACACTTTCAACGGTGCTTCCTAGCCCTTCAAAGAGCCCTTTTCCACCATGCTCAATCATCTCGACTTGACCATGTTTAGGTTCTGGTAAACGATGGATTGTACCCCCAAATGCAAGAACCAAACATTGGAAACCAAGGCAAACACCGAAAATTGGGATGTTGACCCGGTTTTCATACAAATCAGGGATCACTCCTACATCAGCTCTGTTGTCAGGACTTCCTGGACCAGGACCAATGAAAACAGCATCAAACATTGGTAAGTATCGATGGATCAATGTTTCAGAATCGACAGAATCACTATGAATCGTCAGGACTTCAGCACCAGTGACATTGTGAATCAAAGTCGAGAGATTTAAAGTAAACGAATCATAACTGTCGATCAATAGAATTCTTCGAGTTGGAACATTGTTCTTTCGCATGTCAAGGGTCATTATCAAAATCTTTGATACAGGTAAATAAATATCTTCTTCGTGATTAGTTTGAAAACAATTTTATATTCAGCCCTATTAAATTTTTTTTTTTCTTTTTTATTTCATACCTTAAATCACTCTGTAGTGAAGAGAAAGAGTGAATGAGTGAGAAAACGGTGAAATTTCTCTATGAAAAAGCCGATATTTTGATATTTGTCGGCTTTTGTCGCTTATACGTAGAAAAAAGAGATAAATACGAAATTTTATGACATAAATTATAAGATCACGTGATATAAGTTTTTGGACAAAGAAATTCACCTCCTAAAATTTTTCTTCACTTGCAACCATCGTGAAATTTGTGAAACTTCAATAGTTCAATATGAAGCCTACCCAGACGAATTTCCTCTTGAGGCCTTGGAAGACCTACAAGGATGGTACTTTGTTTTACGGTTATTTGAAAACTGGTTCCAAGAGACACCCCTTGACCACGAAACAAGGTAACAAAAATTTTTACAAGGGTACCAGATCTTCTGGTGTTGGTCATCATACTCCTTGGGCTACATATGTTGTCGATTGGAAGAAAGTCAGAACCTACGTCACTCCTGCTGGTTTAGCAAATACAGATGTAAGTTTCTTGGAGGATTTTTTCTTCTCTCGATCTTCGTTATTAATTTGTACTAACAAATCTTCTAGTTCAAACCCTACGCTTGTCAAACTGCACCCTTGATTAAACACCGTTTTACGGGATACAAAAGGGCCGCGGTTGATGGCCATCTTTACATTCAAAAAATCAAAGAATATATTGAATATGGTGAAAGCGAGAGTCCAGAAGCTGCTAGAGACCTTGAAAACAGCGTAGAGAGAGGTTGATGTCGTCTTTAAGATATGAATTAACGAAAAACAAACAAAAAGGTATATGTACATATAACAATTATTCATGTAAATAATAGCTAAACAGCATTGAAAAAACAACCTAAAAGGATATGTGATATTTCATAGTTATATACGAAAGAAATCTTCCAAAATCAAGAATAGTAAAGCTCCAGATTCATACCATTGTGAATCTCGTAGTCTGCAAGAGTAATATGGTCTTTGAAAGTTGTGTACCCTTTTTTTAAGACTATGTTCCAGGGATCAATTAGTAAAATGGAAATTTGTTCTATAATGCAAAAGAAAACATACCAATTTTATCATATGGAGTACCAATCTGAGCGGCGAGCATCCTTTTGAAATCACCTACAGTATCGTCGGGCAAACACTTATAAACAGGTATTAGTCAAAAACGTATAAAGAATTCCAGGAACAAATTGATTGCATACTTTTACTCTGACCTTCTTACCAACTCTTAAAATTACTAATTAGTCCAATCAACCTTCCTAAGGACCAATATAATCAAAACTTACCTATCATTAACAGTTACTTCGATCATTTTGATTGTTGACGGAGGAAAATTGTATGTACATGACGCGCCAGATGGGGGCGTTGGGATAAAAAAGGAAAATTCCAAAAATATATATTTTAGGTCCAAGTAATATATTTCAAATTGTATGTCTTATTTATTTTTATGTTAATATCATAATATGTTTCCGGCTAAAACATGAGATCTAGTAATCTTGAGGTTGACTCCAAATTTCCTATGTCTTGTACACATATCTAAAACTCACAAATGCTTAGTTCCTCTAAAACTCTAGAACTGATTAATATATTTTTACGTATCTGATAAATACATTACTGATTTCTCTTTTTCTCCAACCTCAACGCCTACATGTACATACATAATTATTAAATGTGTATTTACATGCATAAGTAGCTACAGGAAATTACTGTTGACTTGAAATTTTGAGGCAACATGGCAGCGATGCTACTAAGCTTTTTATTCACTGCAAAACTTGAAGCGTTTCGCAATTACATTCTCCTAACCCTATATTGACATGTGAAAATAATCGTTGTGGAGAGAATGGAGGGTAGAGTTACGACTTCTTCATAATGTTGACTTTAATATATGGATGAAAACTTCTTCTGTTGTATTTGTGGGATGCCCACAAATATGTATTTATAAATAAATCTATTTATAAATACCAGAATATGTATTGTATTCACAAAAGCCAAGTGTTTTGTCTAGGAAAATGTTTAATGGGAAAATATCTTTATTACGATATTTAATTAATACAAAAATAAAATAAAAAGTCTTACAATTCAACTTATTTACTTTCCGCTGTAGGTAATAATTATTTTATAATTAAGTTCTTTTCTACCTGTGAAATTTTCCTTGAATAGTTTCTATTCACAAACATATATATACGCATATTGTTATTTTATGAATGACATCTCTATCATCAAATCTTGTCTCTGACATCAAAAATTTGATACAATCATATTACACCAATATCAATCATATTAGTGATGTGTTAAATGAATCACTGAATGCTAAGAATGTTGAAGCGGTTGAGAATATTAGCACGAATTTTGCAATATTAGAAGACGAGAACCACAAAATTCGCGAACAAATCAAAGCCGAGGTATTAGAACTGAACAATACGTGTGATGTCAATATTCCACAAGAAGTAGACGAAGTTGAAGAATTGAAAGAGTTAGCAGTTTCTGGGTTTGCAACTTACAAATCTGAATTGGACCGCTATTTCATCCAACTTCGCGACAGAATGAAAAAACAGCTAGTATATTGTAATATTGTTACTTCTTTACAAGATGCAATGGATTTTCTTTTATTGTCTACAGAAGAACTTCAAACGCATTTTGACAATGTTCAACGTAACTATCATCCAAATCCAGTGAAGAGAACGAGATATTTAAACGAAGTTGTGCATAAACATCCTCAGATTAGACTTCTTGATAACATTTGTAAAGATGTTATTCGGGTGATTAAGGAGGTACAAAATAGTCAGGTAACAATAACTGAATATATTGAGGATACTCCAATAGTACCTCAATCAATTTATAACAACAACAATAACATCCAAAGAGCTGTTTCTCCCGTACAAGAGGTGCAACGCCATATCAGCATTACACGAAGACCTACAAATAATTCAGTACACCAAACTAACATTAACCCTGTACTACCTGGCGCAGTTGCTACATCCGCCACAATCAATGTTGCTAGCAGTATTAATCCTGGAGAACAATCTACTACCATTGAACCTGAAGCTATATCTGAACCTCAAGTACCTGAGGTAGAAAATCCAACAAATGATAATTCTGTTAAACCCGATTCACCTGAACATAATCATCCAAGTCAATTGGAACAAATTGCTGAAACTATAGTAAAGAAAATAATAATTCATGAAATAATTTCAGAACTTGTTGATGCTGCGCAAAAATGCTGTTAGGGGAGTGTATTAAACTTTGTTTTAGACGTAATTGTATTTTAAATAGATTGTACAAGTAGTTAATAGCTGAATTATATTAATTCGTCATTAGTAATAAAATGATCCCTATAATTTTATGTATATGTGCACACCTAGGTACCTAGTTATCTATGATGATAAATGACAAATTCAAATTTAGCACTTTTTGAATTATATGGAATTTAACAACAGATATGACTGTGATCCAGATGATTGTGCTGGACGACGTAACTGAATTAAAATATATTTTCAAATCATTTTTTTCTCTCTTTCGGCGTAATAGTAATATATTTTAATAACAATAAAAATACTTATGCAAGTTCATTTTAATTCTTTTTTTCATTATTCATCTACTACATGCTAATAACTCATGTTGTTGAACAAAATAAAAATGGAATGAAAACATCAAGGTACCTAGGATAAAATTATATTTTGTCCCCATGATTATTTTTGAACAAGTACTGACCTCGTGAGGTAGTCATATCGATGTACTGATATCTAAGGTTTAACTGGTGATTGTTTATTTGTATAACTTTTTATTTCTACCAACTTCTTCTACACAAATATATTTCTCTTCTCTCCAATCAAAACTTTTTTTTTCCAATTTAACAATTGATGATTACAATATCAAACTTAATTTTTTGTACAGGGTGTAGACTTACACGGCTTATCAAGTTTGATTGGTGATATTTTCTACATTGAATTATCATTGACCCAAAATTAAAACTAAAACAAAAAAGAATTTAAGTTGGGTGCAACTTTGTAGAAATACGCCTAGTTGCTGGAGCCTTTCCTACATACATACACGCCTGGATAATTACATTTGAAGTACAAATGCATGTATGGTGTGATGGGTGCAAGACTTACATCGTGAATTGACTGGAAGAAATTTTATTTTTGTGTGGAGACAAAAACTTTTTTGTGTGAAAACACTTGAAGTGGGAACAAAAAAGGTGTATGGGTTTATTTTTTTTTTTTTGAATACGTGCTTGCGTTACCACTTCCAATAAGCATACATTGTATGCCTTTTAGGCTTCAGACAATAGCTAATATTTCACCGTACTGAAATGTTCAAATGTTGTATAACCAACTTTTTGTTAGAGTTTTTTTTGTTTTTTCCTGTATGAACAAATGTTGTAACTTTTTTTTTTAATTTCTTACATAATTTATTTTTTGTTCTCTCTAAATCCTCCATCAAAATCTTGATTGCAGCAAAAACACACATAATAACCGCCCTCTCAAACAAAAACAAATGCCACCAAAGAAATCAAATATTAAATTAGGCTCATATAAAACTATGCACAAAGTATCAATTATATAATAATAATTCTCTGTATACATAAAATATATGTGTATATATAGAGTTTTCTTATTGATTAAAAAAAAAACACGAAACTAACAGGATTGTATGAGTTTTTTTAGGACCATAATAATGGAATAGTGAAACGAAAAGAAGTATTGTCTTCAAGTAGCAAGAAGGCTATGGAGGCATTTGAAAGTTTTGTGAAGAAAGAGATTGAAAGTAAAATATTATTGAGTTCTACAAGTAGCGCTACTACTGGTTGTGATAAGAGAATAATTATGTTTACACCAAAGGATCTTTCCAGTTTTGATACCGACAGGCTCAGTGAACTTGATGCATTAAATCAGTTACTCAAGAATGCATTGAAGATTCGAACACTTCAAAACGAAAATAGGAAAAGGCAAGTAGACGCTATGCTGAATGAGTTTTTGGTCCATCATTGGGTTCAATTGAAAGTCAAATCGATGGGATACATGGCCAAATTGAATCAAACTGCTAGAGAAGTTATGCGTGAATTGGAAGATATTGGAGATCAATTGATTTCTTTTTCGAAATAAAACATCACTAATTGATAGATGCAAGGTGTACGGATGTCACTTTTATTTACATATTTCACACTGTGCATGTAATTGTATATTACTCCATGTATTACACTGGAGCAATTTTATTTAGTTACATACATAAATAGTACTATGTATTGAATGTAGTAAACTCTACAAGTAGTAATTTTATTTTTATCTTTGGTTTTCGTTCTTTGCCGTTGAATAATTTTCGCACAGTGGTTATTTTTATAAGACCATTGGTGGATAACAGAAGTCATTTATTTTAACTTCCGGCCTTTCAACCCTCAACCGTCCAATCTTATACATATGCGCACGCACATCTACTATTATGTACCATCCATATTGATGTCTTTATATTATGAACATTGGATTTATTTTCCTATAGCAATAACGAAACAAAAAGAGTCCAAACTTTGAAGTGTTTCGTATGACGATCGCGATAAATGACATGCAGTTGAAACCGAACAACAACAAAAAAATTTTCAAATTTACCTGTTTCTGAGGGTTTTCACTTGTTTTCTACTACTACTGTGGATATACAGTAGAAAACTGATACTCCTGAAAAAAAAAAAGTCGCTTGCATGCCAGTATCTCTGGACTTGCATACATATAATGTAAAGAACACATAGAACTGTTTCTACAATCGTCTGATTCTTTTTATTCCGTATTTTATATCTAAACACTACAGCATTCAATGATCCCTTAGTGGTATGTAGCGCGTAGTAGTAGACATTGGAGATATTACGGTGCAGGTCTACAGCGCCACTATGAGATCCACGTATAATAGATGGTACGACTACGCACAGTAAATCAATTAAAATTTGGATTCGAACAAAACGGGTTTTGATAAAATATTTTCTGTGTTTGTACATACACGTTGGTCGGAAACAGTAGAAACGACGGTAACTGACGTTGAAACTGTGGAATTCAAAATGTTGAGTCATCCCAATTACGCACTTTCTCAAGCCTCTCGGGTGCGGGCTGAGTTGTGTTTTGTTAGCAGTGTGTGCGTATACACATACGTTCATTTACATATGTGCTGGGTTCTACTGTAGAAATGAGTACATAGTCAACATTCCGTGCCTCCCGGGTTTCATTTTTTTTTTTTTTTTCAAACAGAAGAAATTCAGTCACGTGTGTTTGTTTGAATGGTTTCGAAGTAAAACCAGGGGTAAAAAAAAAATAAACATTAGCCTTGCGTACTGTCTTTCCGTTTTATTTTTCTTTTTTGCTTGAAGTTGTTATTTTCTTTCCTGGACAACATAGTAGATAGTAGATACCTCTAAATTCGAATGATATGATATGATATTCAAATTAAATACATTTTATAGGCACTTTTTGTACCTTGTTTCTATATTGACGGTGATTATTACATTTTCAATTGTGTATCGTATTAAAGGGAATCCTCCATCGAAATGGTTGTATGATGAAGTATGGTATACAGATAAGTTTAGGATTAGTGTGCCAGAAGATTTGCCTAATGGAAGTTTGTGGAATTTGACCGAGGGAATTGAGGATGATAAGAAGAAGGAGAAGAAAGAAGGTAAACGGTTGGTTGGAGAATTTCATACGCATACAAAAGAATCGGATGGGAGATTAATGCCAGGACAATTAGTGGATTGGGCATTGGCATATGGGTTCAATTTACTGTTTGTTACAGATCATAATACGTTGGAAGGAGGGATAAAGGCATTAGAATGGGTTGAAGAACATGGGTTAAGTGATGAAATTAAAGTGATTCCAGGGATTGAGTATTCATGTTGTAGGATACATATGAATTTGTTGGGGATTAATGAAACGATTATACCATCGGAAGCATGGCCTTCGGATGATGAATTGGAGGAGGTTATTGAAAGAGTTCATGCGTTGGGAGGAATGGTGGTGGTTAATCATTTGCCCTGGAGTTGGTCGACTGAAGGAGGAAGACATGTGTCGAGACTACAGAACCATCCAACTCGTGATCAATTGCGTGCCTGGGGAGTCGATGCTTTTGAATCAGTAGCTGAAGGTGGCCTTGATCTATCTACTGTTCGTTACTGCGAACAAAACAATATGCCATACATTACCGCAACTGATCTTCACGAACCCCAAATCGTTCCCAACGCCTGGACTTTTCTTGACCTCCCACTCCCTTCTTCCACCCCACTCTCCCAAATCCCCTCTTCCTATATCCTTTCCTTCCTCACCACGAACTACACCCCTGGTTCTACAAACTTCTACTACGATCCCATCGGTCCCATCTCTCAACGAGTCTACCCTCCTGCCAATCCTGCTTACCAATGGTATAAACCTTTTGTAGATATGTTGGATTTTACCATATTTTGGTCGGAAAATAAAGGATTATATTCATTTTGTCCTTGGGATGATGGGCATTCGTTTTGTCATGAAATGAAATTTACGATTCAGTTTAGGACAATTCTTTCTTTTGTATTTAATACGTTTGTTTTGTTTGTGATGTTTGAAACTGTACTTTACTTAGTTGCAAAAAATATTTAGTGATTACTATGTATCAAATGGTCTAGTGAAAAGAAAATTGATTGATTTTTTATCTCGTAAGTCTTTTGCTGTGAAGAAAGTATATACTTAACTGATTGATAATAGCACTGCGCTGAAATTTGTTCCTATCAAACTGGAACATAACTTATTTCACCTAAGTTCCATATCATTTTTTGAAAAAAAAAAAAAAAAAAAAAAAAAAAAAAA
>JAJMJJ010000221.1:0-28613 GCA_030568955.1 Geotrichum siamense (nom. inval.) | reverse complement strand
ATAATAATAATAATAATAATAATAATAATAATAATAATAATAATAATAATAATAATAATAATAATAATAATAATAATAATAATAATAATAATAATAATAATAATAATAATAATAATAATAATAATAATAATAATAATAATAATAATAATAATAATAATAATAATAATAATAATAATAATAATAATAATAATAATAAATCTGTTTATAGTCCTATATAGAATCTTATAAGTAATTATAGAATGAATACTAACGTAAAAATAAAATAGTCACAAAATAAAACATTATATAAAAGAAGACTGTGTGAAATTTTGTCTTATTCTATTACAGTGATCTGCGCTAACATCCTTACTATACCGTGCTTACCATGGTACATCTGGTTTCTGGTTTTCTTCATGTTCCAGCCATGTTTCCATAATATATCCCAACCTGTGGTATAGTATCTAGAGTACATATGTGTGGTCTGTTCGGTAATTGCTCGCGCAGATTCGAGTGGGGTCTCAAGATCGAGCCCGTCCCGAGTCAGTTAATAATAGTTTTTCCCTCGCGACGGATGAACAGGTTTTTCCATTGCACGTGCATTAGCTTACAGTAGCCGATCCAAAAAATTTAACCCTGGCCGCTAATCGATGCTATTGAATTAAAAAAAATTAAAAGAAATGCAGAAAACAACAAACGCGTGGTGAGTAATGTGAACTCAAAGGCCTGTAACGGGCAAAAAATAATACACTTTTCTTTTATATAAATATTGTAATTGCTAAATTATCCTATGAAGAATATTTGAAATTTTGAAGGTATCTGAGCTACTTAAAAGGGATTGAAGCAGTTTGCACATTCAAAAAAATGAAATAAACAATGAAAAAGTCAAGAAAACAAAATATGAAATAAAATAAAATAAAATAAAATAAAATAAAATAAAATAAAATAAAATAAAATAAAACAAAATATGAAATAAAATAAAATAAAATAAAATAAAATAAAATAAAATAAAATGAAATAAAATAAAATAAAATAAAATAAAATAAAATAAAATAAAATAAAATAAAATAAAATAAAATAAAATAAAATAAAATAAAATAAAATAAAATAAAATAAAATAAAATAAAATAAAATAAAATAAAATAAAATAAAATAAAATAAAATAAAATAAAATAAAATAAAATATAAAATTATTAGAATTTGAAAAGGTTAAATTCAAAAATTAACGAAAAATTGGAAGTTATGTAGAAATTTATGTGTGGGGCCCTTAATAGAAATATGCCAATAACTCATGTATAGAGTACATAGAAATATCATGGAAAGAAAGTTTTTGCCGCAATTAATTCACCCTAAACCTTTTAATAAAGTCCTTACAAAATTTTCTTTGACTCCATTCTTGTTCTCTTTCCCTTGTCCCCTCTGCCCCTCAGTTAACTTAAACCTTCTGTCTTAATTTTGTTTATCTGCTTGCCGATACTGACTTTTTGTCTTCATAGGTATGCATAAATTCCTTTAGTTAGATATATTGTTATTCTTAACCCTTTCTCTTGATCTTGTTTATCTTGTCACCAATACGACTTACTGTAATTACAGTTCGCAGCCAAGGCTATCTTTGATACATAGTTCCAGTAGATTGTGATACGGATAGTTCAACAAACTGAGTTATTAACTAGTATATCAAATGTTAATTTAAACTCAACTACATGTTGAAAATACCCAATTTCGACTCTGTAGAGTACCTGAGGACTTACAGAGGATGAATCTAAGAGATGCTGTAGACAAAGCTCTCGCAAATTTCATTACCTGGGATGCTACTACACTAATGTATCGCAAAAATCTCATACTGCCATACTCAAAGATACTTTGAAATCCCAAAAGGAACAGGAGGGAAATATGCACTTAGAAAAACTGGTTAATTTTCCAAGTACTGATTCGATATCTAATATTTGGCAACTATGTAGCAATGTTCACCAAAGATAAAATCATATCTGAAACAGGAAGAATTACTAAAGTGACTCGACTCGGTCGTCGTGCGGTATTACTATGTGCTTTACTTGAAATGCCTGGCTTAACTCTTACAAAACTGGTGGTTTGCAAACGATGACATAAGAGATAATATGAAATTTGAGATTTACTCATTTCGTGCATTTAATTTTTTTTCTGGCAATATCTGCACCAGGTAATGACAAAAAAAAACTTAAAATAAGTTAATATTGTCTGAAAATGATATAATTGAATTAATTAGGAATATGGTGTCTTTAATGAAGCGGTAGGCGCTGAACTACTAACGCAGCATACTGATATCCTGGACAAATGCGAGCGCATAAACGAATTTGTTAGATTATCAAAATTGATCGCTATACATTACATTGCATTAACGTAGGTTGAAGTTGCTGCAAAAATTTTTACTGCGCAAATCTGGAGGAAGCTACGAAACTTTGGCTTACTTCACTCTGGTAGATGGTTAAAACAAAACACATGGGATGGTTATCTTCTGCCCTACAGTGAAAACTGTTGCTAACAACTGAGATGCAGCTGTTCTACTGAAATTCAGCCTTATCTATTGGGAATGATTTAATATCATTCATGACCTAGCCTCCAACGGGTATAAACGGAAGAAACAGGCTATAATGAGATGGAGAGGAGAAAAGCTATTACATAACTTGGCTAAATTCAACTACTATCAAATCCAGATAATTTCAGCAAGGGACTTGATCAAGATTCTCGGTGCGCGAGATGTTCTTGATGATATAAATTCCCCAATTTGGAAATGTATGTGGGTTTCTACCCAACTAGAGAAATATTTTTGGCTGAGATCGAGCTAGGGCCAGTGATGCAGAAAAGTTATTTCCTGGTTCTTTTTTTAGATAACTTTTCTTCACAAAAATAATAATTCCAAGATACTGCTTCGAACGCTTATTCAGGACTAGGCAGCCAATCTTTAGACCCTAATAACATGGTATCAGCCAATTCTAGAAAATTTCAGAATACTAACAGAAAGATTATTGACAAAGCCAAAAATCAATTAAAAATTTGAATGTAATTCAAAATATATGTATCTCACTAAGAAACCAGGATACCTTGAAGCATGGGATAAGAAAATATTTGCACAAAATAAATACATGAACGTGTGTGAAAATTGCTGGGAATACTATTCTTCTTAGATCTAATCTGTCTTGATAGATCAGGATAGTCGCTGTGCAATTGCTGGTATCTCAAAAAAGAAGTTAATTTGGAGTGCTATGCAAAACATTTATATGGTAATTGGTCTAATCACTCTGATACATGGAGTTTAAGACACATCCACGAACTGAAAAAAGATTGGCTGCAGATCCAAAAGCTTTTTACAAAAAATATTTCTTCCGTTCGCGGTTGCTATGCTTGATAACCAAGCCCAGCGTATATGCCATTGCGAAGATATATGTTTCAGAACAAAATATATCCTTCCTGCAAAATAAGAATAACTTGATTGACCAACACCAAATAAATTAATCGAGGATTGCCTTTGTTTGGGAGGTGGACTAAATGAAAAACAAATACACGTAGTATTGATATATGAATTGTGTGATGGAGGCTGTGATAGAAAACTACAGTTAGAAGTTTTTTCTACTGAACTTTCTATCTGTCCATGAGCGGGGATAAGTAAAGTACTGATGAACAGAAAATGAGCCAAGATGTAATTTCATTGATTTGAAAAAATTCAAAATGGATGTACTAACCATAAAGGTGAAATCACGACAAGTTGCAACTACAAATGTCCGATGGAATTAAAGTACATGGAGATCATTTTGTTGTGGGGATCAAAAAACTGATAAGGGTCTATGCTGATCAGGAAAGCTACGGGAATCATAAAACATTTTTAGATTGAATGAACAAATTGAACAAAGATAGTACCACCTGTGACATTCAGATCTCATATAAGGAGAGTCAATTATTAAGAGCAGGGAAAGTAACAATCACATGACCCATCACAAACAAATAATACAGATAGAGATACGTGAAGATGCTGAATCAGTAATTTCTAACGGGTGTTTGCAAGACTGTATTGAAGCCAAATTTCATCATTAATGAACTACCCTTCTTAGATATTGCTCCACATTACACGTCCAATAACACGAATGGAAACGATAAAACTGACACCTTCTACTGAATAAACTTACCTATTGAACTGAGAAAAGGTTCCAGAATGACATATATATACCGGAGGAACCAATTTCTTTTTAAGAAAGTGTTTATAATAAGAATATGATCCAATCAAGGAGAAAAGCAAGGCATTTGAAATTACAAAAAAATTTTCAAATTAAAAAGAAAAGACCAATGGATAGATATTTGTACTAATTTCATTCGAAGATCCTGATATAAAATTGATGCATCTGCAACTTGTACATATGGGGTAAAGTACACACGCTATGTTAATTTGTGATGTAATGATACCAGGAAGCATTTCACATAATGTATTGTCAAGCTTGTTAAAGATAAAATGGAACCAGTATACATAAGTGCACTTAGGTGAACTATTTCTTCGTATTAATAAAAAACTATTTGGTTTACGTCAGGCATTACTAAGCTGGTATTTGATAATTAAATCTTCTCTATTGAATTCTATTTTTGCAAATCTTTCCAAAAAAGCCTTGGAAAGGAAGACGTAATTTCAGTGGTCATAATAGTACAGCATTTCAATGACACGTAGAATCACAACACATGGTGAATAATTACAAACATTCCTAATAAGTTTGCAAAAAGAATTTATGCTAAGCTAAGAAATTATTACGCAAAACCATTGATTATGACTAAAGTCAGAAACAAATTTGTGTACGCACTGGGGATGACGTCGACATATTTTTCAAAACATTTTGATCAAACAACTTACATATGACTTCCGGCCCAAAAATTAATGTAACATGAAAAGAACAAATAATAATAATCACAATTTATTCATGCAAATTCTAGATCTTGCACAATACATTGCTACCGCAGTTAGATTTGAGATATGATATGCATTCAGAATGTTTTCTAAATATTTAGTTGTTCCTTCCAAGCCTCACATGGTAATAAAAATTGTGGGCTATATAGCAAATACAAAGCCTATGGAACTTATTCACAATGTTAGGTATAAAATTTTTGGAAGTGTTACAAGCACAAGTTTCTGACTCAAGGTTGAAAATATATCTAGTATATCTAGTTTTTTCACTTTTTGCGGGGTATTTCATAATCTGAATATCTAAGAAAACGACTATTACAACCAATAGCACATCTCGTGCTAAAATAATAACTTTGAATTTTTTCTTGCCATGTCCTACAGATGTCAGACTAAGTTTATTTTATCTATATAATAACTATATTAAGAGAACCAAAATATACAAAAATAATAAACCACATATTACTCAAATTCAAAGGAAACTCATTGAATGGAGATCGAGAGCAATTCGCAACCGCTGGCAATTAATTGTTGATGGATTAGAGGCTATATACTGAAATTTGAAATACATTTCTACAAGTGACCAACTAACAGATATACGTAGTAAACCTGTTAATGCATTAAAAAAATTAGAGGCATCTAATCCAAGCTTCAAGTTACCTGACACCCTATGAACTTCAAAGTCTTAGACGAAGGGAATTATCAGTAACAATTTACCCTGAACATATTAATAAAGCTTGTGAAATAGAGGAAATATAGAAATTGAAACTTATATTTAATTTTCTTTTCTATCATTTTTGCTCAAACGGATATTTGAAAATCAACTCTTGTATTTCATTTTTTTTTGCTCCTCAGTTAATATTTTTCACCGAGATGGTAACTTTTTATATTATTTTGGCAAAAAATAAAAAGAAATTAGAAAGATTATTTTGACCTTGTTTATCTGCTCACCAATACTGATTCATTTTTTTGAAAATTTGCATGCAAGGCTTTCTTTGATTTTTGACTTCAATAGTTTTAATTTCACAAAAAATCAAATACTGTGTATTGTTATCAAGCAAATTATAACATAGTTTGCGCTTATTTTATTTGTGCATTACAATTTATTTTGTGCCCACGAATAAGACTCCATACAGGACCTAATAATAATAGATTTATTATTACGATGTGTTATATGAAATACTATGTGGTATTTGTTGGATTAACAAGGGTGAGACATCTAAAACTAGCAATATAATACTAGAGATTTAACTGAAACAATATATATATATATATATATATATATATATATGAATGTACAAATGTCCATGTCCGGGGATGGTACTAGTAATAGTTGTTAGCAATCTATTACACTCGTTTCTTTGTTTCAAATTTATGTACTTCTATCTTTTGTTGCTCAATTTCACGTAAATGAATTGACAAATTTTCTCCATAGAATTTTAATAATGCACTTGATTGCACGTTTTATTTTTATCACGCAAAACTTAGAATTTCAATAATTGTGAGAAATGATTAAAGAGGGAATAAAATAGTCAATGGGTTTGTTTTGCAGGAAAGAATGACTGCTGGGATGCCATGGTTTATGAAAAATAAAAATAATATGATAATACAGGACTTTCATATAAAAATATTTATAAGAAAGAACAACAAAATAGAAAATTAAAAGAGAAGATATGTGGAAAATAAATCAAATGTGAAATGTAATATACATGGCAAAATACAAGAACAAAAGACAATGTGTTAAAATTATCTGGAAAATTTTGAACATCAATTAAAATTATATATACAATTTTAGCCCAGTAGCTAGTTTAAAATTCCAGCACTTCATGACAAAATATGCAAAATAGTCAAGCAAACATTGCAAAATCTGTATTTTGGAATTTATACCCTTATTCTAGTATACGGAGAAAGAATGAAAAATTTAAAACAGCAAAAATTGCTTACTGAAGGTTAAAGGTTGGAAATTCATTATTTAAAAAATATGAACTCTTCCATATATTGTTGCTATGTTTGCACATATTAGCAAAAAAAAGAAAACGAAAAAGCAGACGCAGGATACTTTATTTTAATATATTCAAGAGCATGTAGTTGAATTACATAAATATGTATACATATATGCACTTTTTTTTTGTTTAGTTTTATTTTACTATGTTATTTATGTCTATAGGTATATATAAAGTTTATATCAAATTATAAATGTATTGCATATATCTTTTTATGACATAGATTTCCTTGCTATTAATAAAGAGAACTAAAGTTGTGAAATACGTTATCCAACACCAAAAAAAAAAAGAAAAAAAATTAATAAAATGTTAAATTATTAGCACGGTAGCCTATTATGCTAATTGCCTTATCTCAAGGCTAAACAAGTTAAATCATGTACGTATTCCATGCGATTGAATAACACTTAGTAATGTAGACACAATAAAATGAGCAATTGCTCATCTGAAAGTCGGAAAAAAACATAAGAAAGGTCAGATATGTGGAAGGTTAAAGGTGAAACTAGTACAAAGAAAAATTTCAAGTGTGTTATATATTAGATTGAGTATTGTAAAAATTATTAGGGTAGTAAGAAGTTAGTGTATAAAAATAGTTCAGATAATAAAAAATAATAATAATCTTTCAACTGATCGTCCATATATAGTTTAATCATGGAAATTAAAATATTAATATTAAAGACAAATATGAAATGATTTTGGTAATAAGTAAATCCAATTGTAATATGAAATCCACTTTTAAGCGCAGCAATACTGATATGGAGAAAGTGTGTAGTACAACAAAGATTAGTACATCGGCCTAAATAAACTTGATAAAGTGTTCAGATGGAGGGAGGAACAGGAGATATGTTGTGCATATATCGTGAACAAGTAAATATATAATGAGAAAAATTGATAATCATTTTACATAATTGCATATTACAATGCTAAGTATCCCCCATGCAGCATACGACAATTGCTTCGACGAGGAAATTCTTGTAAATCTCCTTAGATCTCGTAGTTCAGTTTCTCCACCTTTAGCCAGAATCTCCGAATATAAATCAGTGTGAAAAAAAGTCTCTAGAAGCAAAACGGTGACAATTACTCTCTGATCGATATACTAATACGCATAATAACGAAGATTCATGGCGCCAGGATTGGCTAATGCTGCGAAAAAATCCCCCCTCACTATATACGCCAGTGAGTAGTGCCATACGCTAGTTACTCATTTATACAAACAAAATAAATATTAATTCAGGTGTACTGTGATATGGAATACATCAGATGTAGCACAATTAAAAAAAAATCGACATAATAATTATAATACACGAGACTCCGTAACTAGAGTGTCGCAGAACCTAGAGTTAACGCCGATAATTTCCGAGGAACTCAAGGTAAAAATAAAATAATCACAGACAGTTCGGCCATGTCGATATATCTCAATATATGATAAATTGTAACGTACTTGATAACAATTAAATAATATTCCATATAATGGAATCATTATAAAAAAAAATCCCCATCATTAATTGCATTCTCCCCATTGGGCACTACCAGAAAAAAAATTTTTGTCTCCAAATTCCAATGAGTATTAATCATCAACAATCAATCGATATTGAATATACAACCAGTCATAATAGGCATCCGTCAGTAGTCAGCCTCTCATATAATCTTGCTTCCTTTTTTATTATAAAAATAACTTTACACAATGTAAATACATTTACTTGGGGTTCTTAGAAATCATAACTACCTTACAGCATTAATGAATACTCCCACAAACACAAAGAGATGAAAAAAATTCAATATTTCGACGACTTTAACAAAGTAAAATCAATAACAATTGTAACAATTTCACCCAATCTTGAATTGCTTTCGCTCCCAATGAAAATTGTTTCAATTCATTCAACATCATGTTCAAAGAAAGATAGAAAATCCTTTACACAATAGCCATATGACATTAAAATTATATCCCAAAAATAAACCTAGTTTTCATGAATACTGGAATACACGAAAAAAAAAGAATGATGAAAATTGTATGGGAAATAAATATAATTTAAATTTGACGCAAAATATTACTAAAAAATTTTTAATTCACCAAAATATAATAATAATAACACAAGGTCTAATTATCTTAGAATTTTATTATTCAGATTAAATCATAAACAAAAAAAACTATGATCATGAAATTCCACTTTCTCAGTTAATATCTGAATCCAATGGATTTATTCTATATTCAATTAATCCAAAATGCATTTTAATGATTTTAAAGACTTGCCTACTAAAAATTATTCCAGTGCTGCAAAAAACAGTTTATCATTTGTAAAGTCACGAAGCTAACTACATCCATATAATGTGAATTGATTAATTCATCAAATAATCAAATAGATAAAAATTTTTGCATTATAATTGCACAAAAAGAATATTTGTGTATTTCAATTATAAATAAAGTTTATTTGTCAGTTGTATTAATATAAAAACTTTCAATCTTAACTCTTAATGTCAGAAAGCGGCTTTAATTCAACTAGAATGTATATGTTTTTCAATTCTACATGTACTTCATATTTGCCTATATATAGGAGCAAAATTCTATTTTATGTAACAAATGGAATAAATTATTCCTATATCTTTGAAGCATGAAGAAAACAAACTTTAGCTAGGTGACAAAATTAGCTATTTGTTTACACTCGACATTCTTCGTAGCCGCAATTTGGTCATTCTTTGTGGAAACTGCCAACATTGTATGAGGCAAGACATCTGGTTTTATATTTCACATTGACATTGTCATGACATAGTTCAGGACCTATGCATTACTACTATGTTTGCAATGACAAAAACCTCATATTTCTGAAGCAGATAAGTTCTTATTAGGAAAACCATGAAAATTAAAGATATAATGGTGTAGATCCGAAATAGTTCCTTGAGATCGTAATTCATGTTGTAGTAGTCACTATGATTCATCAGAATTGAGCTACATAATAATGCTAAATTATTTCAAGAAAATCATCTCAACCAATACTCACGGAGCAAATGGCCATCCTTACATCCAAATAAATTATGTAAATCAAGATCAAAGAACAATACCGTCGATTGGAATCAAATGTGTAAATCAACACAGGAAAATAAGAGGGGTAATTCATTTTGCGTGCAAGTACGTGACCTGCTAGGAGTAAAATTATGTTATTACGCAGTTTTCAATCAATTGTTAAAAGTTTATTATTATTATGTGTGTTACCACAGACTTTTATTAAAAATATTTCTTGTGAAAAAATATGTTTCCCCTGTTAGAGTACAAAATTAGAAGTAATACTTGATGTGAATTGCTGAATTCCAAGGGGTTGTACATTTTTAGCAACATTGGTTTTTATATATTTCTGCAATTACTCCTATTTTTTGTAGCATTTGATTAACCCATGTTAATATGTTTGTATTTTGATGTGTAATCGTGTAGTTAGTTCTTCCCAATTCTTATTTCTATATACACTATTAAATAAATAAACATGTTTTTTTAACCACTCATGTAGTTTGAGCCACGTATCAAATAGATCTTACAAAGTGCAAGCTTATTAATGTTAACTGAAACGCAATATACTTCAACCGTAATATTAGAGGTAATATATATTGTATTTATAACTCGCACCTTATTGTTTGATAATTACAATGTAAATATGAGGAATATTTGAATTGTATAGAATGAATTTTTGTTGCAGCTGTAATGGATATTCTGAACACAAATAAAACTAGAATATCATGTTATGAACATGTTGTTTGAAGGATTTACATATTTGTTTTAATATCGGTAACACTATAATCGGGGAAATGCCATAGTACAGAACAGTTGAAGTAAATCGTTGCATGGATGTTCCCCAAACCTTTCATCAAGATAGAAGATAAAAATATTTCTGTGTTAATTTTTTTTGTAGGTACGAGCAACGGCAAAAATTTCGTCTTTTTTTTTATATATTATATTTTTCATTTATTGACAAATTCAACTTGGTACTGTCAATATTTTTATTCTATTGCACAATTATTCCTGTACATATCGAGGAACACTCATTTAAATTTTATCTGGACTTTAATTAACAGTTAAATTCCAAATCATGAATGTCCAATATCTCTCCGCGCAGCGTCATGAGTTGCAATTAGTGAATATAATTATAGGTTTTCGTCCTCAGAACTTACCTCATAAGATTTAAAACAAACAAACCATGTAATAATTTTCAGATGAAAGTTGAAATGAGTTGAGGGCATTCAATTATTGGCACACACGTCTGAGCTAGAGAGTTTCATTGCAAAGAAGCCTTTGGTGGTTCAGAATATTTATAGTTAACAACAGGTAAATAAGTAATCAAATATAATAAGTACGTACCACACCTTCACAATTTTTAGATTATTCAACCCCCAAAGTTAAAATAGAATTGGAAATGGTTACTATATACAATTTAATTTTCTTATTAGAATCGAGCAAACGTAATCGGTCACATGGGAATTCAGTTTTTGCTTTTTATGATATACCCCACAAACATGCTAACAGCACCAAAATCATAATAATTGTTTTTCCTCCGTTATTTTTTTTTGGTAAAGAAACAGTTCCTAAAATCTTTGAGCAAATATATTTTTTTCAGAAGATCCGTCAATATACAGAAAAACTGAAATTATTATAAGCTAAGTGAAGTAATGTACCTTATCGAAAACATCATTGCTTGTATGAAATTTGAAGCATGGAAATATCTGTGCCTACCAAATAATTATTTTTGATTAAATTCCCAATTGATTTTTTTTATGGCAAAGGAATCTTTTCACACCACATCTTTTTTCTTCACCTAGCATAGAGAAAATTCTTTTGGCATATAAATTATTACAAAATAAACCTGTGAGTATTAGGGGTTAAATATCTCTTTTTAATAAACAGAGGTAATTAATTGTGGAGGAAGTCCTTTTTAGAATATATTATCAATTCAAGTTTGAGATAGATGCAATGCTTAACATTTTGAAATTAGGAAACATTACATTGTTGTCTCAAGCCATAACTGATAGCGATATATAATTTAAGATAGCTGATAGGAATCACTGGTTCCAAAATTAATGGCAGTAGAGTTTTCATACTTTTTACAATCAATATTACCATATACTCAACTATATTCTTATCCCGGACCATGTGCAAGCCCAGAAATAGTTTCGTTATATTTGTGAGAAGTAGTCATGCTTCAGGTGAAATAGATCAAAGTGTCAGAACGGTTTCTTCTGTGATCGGAAGTAATGTTTGCAAGTAATCTGTTGAACAACAAACAATACGTACCCTGGCCCGAATAAACTTGGTAGAAATTATTCAGATGTTGCAATAGTAGCATGTGTTTGTTATGGGAAGAAACACGAAGATACCATCAATTATGAAACGGGAGTAACTTATATCCTCTCAATTTCCTATTAATTAATAAGAATCTATTCTCAAACCAAAATCACTTATAAAAAACTGGTTTTCTACATTATATTTATATTGTTTCCTTGGTGTGTACATATTACCTAAAATATATAAACTACATTCTTATTTAGATATATCTACTTACTACATATGATGCTTAGTGAATTTTTTGTAATTCTACGAGAGACGCACCTTTTGCAGTTTTTCTTACCTGTTTTTGGTATCTTCCAAGAAACATTTGTTTCGTAAAACAATAAATCCTAATGCTCTGTAATATTTTCTTTTTATTATTTTACCTTAGCGTATGCCATTTCAATTTTCTTTACTTACCTGTTATGGACCTGTAATATCCCAGCATTCTCTAGTTTTCTAATTTGCCATAAATAATTTTTACAAGACTAGTTAGTGGTGCTAGTGTATGTAGATATATTTTATATTTTACCATGCTTTTAAGAATGTTGTATAAATTTTTTTTTATATGTAAAGATTCCCTTCTGGAATAAAGTTAGCAGATTTTTTTATTCAATATCATGCAGCAGTGAGTACTAATTGTTTAATTCTAAAAATTGAGGGACAATCATTAATATGATTGCAATTATACAAAATTTACTAAATTTTCGTCCACCTCGTTTTTTTTTATATATATATATATTTTTTTTAAATTCATCCACAGTGAATTCTCTGGAAATTCATTTTTTTCTTAAGGTATTTTATAAAATATAGCTATTAAGTGCATCCAATTTAATTAATTTAGATATATTACAAAACTTTTTGCGATGGGGGAGAGATACAATCGTAAATATATTTCATTTATCTTTAATGAAGGATTGTGCAAATATTTAACGCTATTTACATTAATACATATATTTCAAACTGATTTATAGAATTTTAAGAAAATCATTTCTCATGTGTCTCTAGTCAAATGCGCATACATGGTTTATTTGAATTATCTTCTGCAATTCTTACACTTTTAGTCATCCAAATTTAATGACGTATCTACTAACATTTGTACATAAATACGTATGAAATGTAGTCAAAGATTAATTAGTTGGAGATAAACAAAATTATCTGCCCTATTTTTTTTAATTCCGTTGAAATTCAAATAAAATTTTCTGGAAAATACAATTTTATTGGACAGGCAGATGAAATAAAATACCTGGTTAAGTGAAATGTGATTCAATTGAAGAATTGTTATTTAGTAAAAATTTGTATTTCTATTAACCACTAAAATGTATTTAGAGTAAGAAAAAGTTAATAAATTACTATTATTTGATAATATAGTTTGTATCAACCCATGAACTATGACGTTTATGATTTTCATTTATTTAATTTTGACACTATTTTTAATATAATTTCCTGTTAAGATATCTATCTGTAAGAGTTAGGGTAGTGAAGAAATTTTTGCGAGGTTTAATTGTTACTTACATTTTCTATTACTAAGAGATTGAAATAAGACATATGAAGTGAAATGAAATGAATAAATAAATAAATAAAAATATTTTAAACTATGCAACCATTTACCAAGCATTGAATAACCCATTCTTTACTATACTGTACAATACCGATATCTTGACCTCCTTCTCGAATGCGCCTCAGTAATGTATTGTCCTCAGTAAACCACCATTTTCCTTCTTCATGCCAGCGATCTGCAGTCTCATCTGAAGGATTACTTATACCGCAAGTATGAATAACAATAACACCAGGGAGTTCATTGATTTCATAGCAACGCTTTGGATCTGTCAAGACTTCAAGACTTTCTGCATCACATCCCATCATGAGGAGTAGGCTAAAAAATGCTGAGAAATTCCCAGATTTAGGATTTGTTAATGTACTTGGAGTAGTTTTGTTGAAAACTTCCTCTGATGATGAAAGCATTAATTTAGAAATGTTGATATCTTCTGCCAAAAATATAGGAACACAAATTTTTGACATTATTTTTCTTCTCTGTAGATATTGATCCCGGAGGATACAATTTTGACACCATAGGTCTAAAAACTTTTGGACTTTTTGGCTAACAGGAACTTGTCCTAACCATCTAGATTGTCCAGCAGTCAAAAGATAATTTTCCCATTCAGTGATGTTTTCTGGATCATTTATACAGTCTTTGATGAATTTTGACGAAAGACAGGGCCATCCTAAGGCAAGAGCCTCAAGATATTTGGGAGTTCTACTGGGTTTGTTTCCAAGTACTGCTGCAAATTTGAAACGTCCCAGATTAGATCTCCATTCCAAACCTTCTCCCAATGCAAGAAGTTCATTAAATCCAGCTCTCAAGACAATCCCACCATTATCGACAATAAATTTTTCTAAAGATTTAGATTTATTAGATTCTGGTGTCATCCCAGTTCCTGGCCTTTTTCGACTTCCTTCTTCAGGATGAGCCTCCGTAATAGTAAATAAACAATTTGAAAATATTCCTTTTTTCTTCGAATGTGGTTTGGAGATTCTTTCTTTCTTTAAAACTTGATTTAATGAGATAATTTTGTTCCTTGGTACTGTAATATTTTCTAGAGCTGGTTTCCCTAATTTTTTTAAGTAGTTATTCCACTGAACACTAGTCATATATAATTCGTGTAATGGAACTTCAATAACTTCTTTCACAGTACCATGAAAAAAACGAGCAAGAGATACATAATCATGTCCTTGTCCATCTCTTAATACCGCCGAATTTTTGGTGAATACTTCCTGTACTTCAAATGTCTTCTTTCTATCTCTTCGGATTTTAACAGGCAAACCAGCTTTAAGTTCTAAATACCCCAAAATTCTTTGCAAGGGAACCACAGAAAATTCATAAGGATCGGGAAAAACTACTTCAATTGACCCTTCACTAACAACAGCTGTAACATATCCCAGGATATACTTATTTGTCCATTTGACCCAAACAGCTCGATGGTGACTAGTTTTCCTGGTCGAATCAATACTGCTTGAAACTTCTTTCTCTTCTGAATTTCTGGTAGGTGTACTGGCCGATTTATTTCTAATGCTTTCATTATCACTTGTTATGATTTCGTCAGCTCCAGCACTCGGTTGAGGAGTGTGTATCGATTCGTTCGTACTAGAATTTGATTTTTCATTTTCAGGTGTGGCAGGCACTTGGATTGTGCTTAACGTATCTGAAATAAGGTTGAAGAAAGGCGGAGTAAGATCATGAGACGAATTTGGCTGGTCAGAATATACAAGTTGACTTGATGTGAGAAGGTTTCGATCGTTAACATCGGATTTTCTGGTATCCAAAGTTGGTGAATAATTGAGATCGGAATTTAAAACAGATTGCATTTCACCATGTGATTGTTTTGTAGAGTTTATTTCTGTGTGGTCAACATGGGGTGATTGCGGAGACTTTTCCACTACTTTATGCAAGCTTTCATTCGTGTCATATTTGATTCTTCTTCTTTTTGAAGTAGGTGAAGGTGTGTCCATGTTACTGTTCTTTTGATAATAATTAGGAAATTCGTTTTCTTTATGGTTTTGTTGATTAAATTTGTTATTAGAATCCACCTGGAATTTATATGAAGACACTGGCGTTCCTGTCATCAGCACTTTTTGAGTTTCTTGGTAGGCGTCTATGTCATTTAATCGTGGTTGTCTGATCGGCTGCAACTGAGATGATGATTCAATTTTCTGAGTTCGTTCTGAATTTACGTCGACAGATAGATCATTCTTTAAGATTTGTGGCAGCGGATTTGTAACCTTCTGAGTCTCAGGTATATCAAAAAATGGTGAATTTTTTATCTTTTGAGTAAATGGTGAAGAAAGCGGTTGTCCATGACTGTGTAAATTAGTATGATAATTTGGTGAAGATCTAGAGTTAAATTTTTGCGCAATTGTACGAATTTCATTGACAGGAGAAAAGTTATTAAGATCATCAGCGGAGTCAATTTTATTTACTACCTTTAATATCTTATCGATGTGAGTCGGAGTTGATACATGTTTCACATTCACAATATCTGTGTAGCCTTCTGGTACATCTTTGCAAACTCTTTGTGTCAGGTCCTCTATATCCTTCGCTTTCGGTTCATCTTGTGAAAGTCGAGGTTCATACTGGTTATGACGAAACTCTAGATCTGGCGATATCTTATTTATGGGAGTGTGTGTATCACCACCTCCATTTACTTTCTGTAAGTTTCCTATTGGTTGTGTCGCATCAATTCCTAGTAAAGGATCATTAGACTGCGTCAGATCATTGTGTTGAGTCAAAACAATTGGCTGGGTATTGTCTTGTGTAGCAGCCTGGGTAGGTTCAAAGTCATCAAATTGTGGTTCTGTTCTTCGTTTCAAGGGTTCAAGCCTTGCACTTCCACCAACTTTTATAAATTGGTCACGATCTCCAGGGTTCTGTAATAGACTGGTCGCTGGAACTGAAGTTTGTGTTAGGTCGACATCTGTTTCTAATGGAGCAGTAAGATTTGACATTTTGACGCGTTGGAGGTTAAGTTGTATAGGTTTAACAAACCTCTCCAAGGAATCTGCCCGCTTTTCTAAAACAACTTTCATGGGAGTTGGGATGTTATGCATTCACATGAAATTTTTCGACACTGGAAGGGAGAAAACTTTTCCGAGTTCAATCCTGGAACAAATCAAAAATCAAAAACATATATTATATTACGTTGCCGGGATATGAAGAATAGCTTGATCGATTCTTTAGACCGTGAAAAAGTTATGCAAATGTAGATGTTTTCTTCTGGTTCTATAGTTTTATAAGTCTCAGGTAATATATCCTATGTACTATACTGTAGTCAATTATGATAATCTAGAATGGTACGTACCCGTAAATTATATTCCTGGTTAATAACATTAATATCCTACTCTTCATTTTTGGTCAAATTACCATATATCACACAACTATATACATGTATAGTAGGAAACAATTTTTTATTCTTTCTGTGACCTTTTGTTAACTTTTGTTCATTATCTCATGTATCAAAATATATGCATAGAATTCCCAACATTAAATAAACAATATATATATTAACAAAAAAAATTAATGGACAACAGATATATATAATTACCTACCTACCTAGGTAGATAGGTAGGTAGGTAGATAAGTGTCTACTCATGCAGTTTTTTGATGCTTATTACGACTTGATATGTCTTCATTTTCGTCGATTAATCTTTTGGTATGCGTTTGAGCATTTTGTGGCGATGTTACTCTCATGTATTTCTGAGTAATATCGGCCTGATTAATGCTCATAAATTCTTCGTATAAATCTGCAACTGCGTTACAAACCTCCGTCATGTCAGTCTTACTGACACCAAAAGAGTTCCACCAAGAATTCTGCTTGACCTCAGTTTTAGTGTACTTTGATGCCCAGTATATTGCTGCTGTTGCAATGACCTTCTGAGGAAATCTGATGCAGACGGTTGTCCGACAGGAGTCATTTACAAATGCCCATGCACATTTCTTTAGCGAAATTGACTCTGTTAGACCCAGCTTTTCGACATAAGTTGTCAAAATGTCATACGGTGAATCCAAATCCAAATCAAAACACAAAGCCTCGAGAAGAACGTCTTCGTTCATAAGAATGTTTTCCCTCCATCTCCAATAATCCTTTGATTGTTCATCCACCACCATTTTTGGGTTTTTAGAAGCTATTTTGGCGCAAGCAACAACTACGTCTCGTAATCGTCTTGTAGGTTCCTCGACTTTTGTAGCCAGAAACAAACAGGTCGCTCCCATGTCGTAATGATGATACTTAAGTAAAGAATATCGTAGGTAAAATCGATGAAAAAAAGTTGCTGCTGCGTTCACTGTCATATTGGGTAACTTAAGATGACTACTAACCTGTATTATAAAGTTGACTCCTTTTGATCGTTGAATTATTTCCGCTTTAGTGTCAAGCCCATCTAATACGCTAGGAGTATGTGTCGCTAACTCTGTCGCGGAATATAGCCATCGATTTGGTTTTGGTTTTTGAAGTGACTGATGCTCTGTTGATATCGATTTCGGTGTAGTACTTTTTGACATGACTTTGTAAATGCACTGTTTTTGATATACCTATATATTATTTTTTTAATATGGATTGATGCAAAAAATCCTTCATGGGGTTATCTAGATATAGGAACAGTAAATTTGGGGTGGAGGTTTGGGTTCCTTCAAATGTCGTTTTGTTTTGTAACAAAACAAAATAAAATGAGAAATATAGTACAATATTTCTTCTCACTCACTACCACATAAAACCAGAAGGCCGATATTAATGCGCTTATTCTTGTAGTTTGACTACCGTCCCATCGTATATATAAATTCAGAATATATTTCATGTAACAATTCTATTATCATAGAAAGTTACCATGCTTGATACATTTTTTTTTACAAATAAATAAAAATTTATAAGCCAAGAGCTGACCACAATTATCAACAAATTTCATTAGGAAACTTATATAATAATTCAATTAATTAAAATAAAATAAACCCCTTAAGAAAATCTAGAAACAAATGTATCCATTAGTTGCCTAGCGACTGTATCATTAAATTGAATGGGCTCTTCCATATTTTCCAATCCTAGTTTTAATCGTGCAATTAATTTTTCAAACCCGATATCTCGTTCATTTTGATCAGGAAGTTTGTCTACTTCTAATGAAAGCATATCAGCACTAGTATGTTCTACACAACGAGCATAATCGAGATAAACTTGGCCACCTTTAGACCAATTACTGCAGGCAGCAGAGTTGTTATTCAAAAGGGCTAGAATATGATCAAATAAGGCAGAAATATCGTTTGCAATCACACACAAAGGACCTAAGTATTCCACCAATACCTTATGTGCATCCTCCCATGATTCAGCAAGAATATAAGAGTTAAATTCAGAAAGGTAATCGCCTTCATATTTAAATTTTAGGGCACCTGCCTTGTGAATAACAGAAGTATCAATCAAAACAGTTTCCAAATTAGTAAAGTATGACTTGGTATTTTCAAAGTGGTGGTTGATAATGGAAGTCATCAACGACTGTGCAACTTCATCTGACTCCATATGGCTCAAAACAAAAATAGCTTCGTGACAGTGACCTTTCGAAGACAGCTGAAAAGCAAGCTCGACTGTGTTTTTGTCTCTTTCAAAGGAATCCACATTATTACTAATTAATTGAATTGCCCATGCAACGAATGGAGATGGCGCTGAATTAATCAATTGGACCAAGGGATCATCAGAGCCAAAAGATGTTAATAAATTCCAACGAAAATCAGAGGTTTTAATGTCAGGAACAGAATTTTTAACAGCTACAACAATTCCATCATTGTTTTCTGCGCCATACCATAGTTCTAACCCTAGCCGTTCTTCCCAAGAATCCGTTTTAATAGTTTTAGTATCTCCTGACAAAAGAGTAAAAACTTGAATAAAGTCATCATGTACATATTTTCCACTTGTTTTCCATTTCATTAACTGCCTGTTCGCTAGTTTTTTCACAGTATCACCAGATGAGCCCAATAAAGGTATCAATGTTGCCAAATGTATATTTCTTGACTCTGCTGCAATAGTTGAAGCATTATTTATTTGACCTTTTCTAAGACATTCCATCACCGTTGAACCCGGAGAATTTTTCAAGATGCGTTTCATCTCCTGTGACAACAATGAAAATCGAAACTTTGCCACCAGTGAATCAGGTATATTTTGAGATGTATCTAATCCTAATATATCTGTTGAATCAAAAAGGATAGAGGCTATCGACCATAAATCTTTTTGAGAAATTGCATGATCACTAAGATAACTGAAATTTAAGTCCGTACTAGCTTTGGGAAATCCGTTTGCACGCTTAGAGAGGTGTGACTTGTTTCTCATAATGTCGCCAAGAAGTTTCACTTCATTGCTCGTAGTTTCAATCTAGAAAAAAAAATATATAAATAAAATTAGGTTAAAAACGGTTAGTATAAGATTTAATAACAATTAACATACCGGGATAGTAATAAAATCAAATCCTGTCAAACTATTGTTGTTTCGCATAATTAATTTGGCACTATCAACAAACTTGGCGTATGAATATTTTGTATCAACCGGCGTAAGTTTAAGTTTTTTCGAAATATTTCTATGCTCAACTACAAGACTAGTGTCTTCAAGTCTTTGAATACCACCAAATAATATGCTATCCAAATCGACAGAGGACGTATTGTTATTCATAGAGTTATGAAAAACATTACCTGTGATTCCCTCAAAGGATAATTCTTCCAACCATGTACGACTCTCGAGTTGAGAATCAAGAGAGATGAAGTGATCAAATTGAGATTCCAGAGCCACAACACTATCAGGTGAGCTTTCTTGTTGAATTTTCAAAGAAAAATGGTTAGGTTTGTGTATTAATTCATCTGCTCGAAGTGGAGAAGCATTTTTCTCCACTGAAACATTAGTCTCGTCCTCTATGTCATCATCATCTAAGATTAAATCTTCTTCAGTGAACCCCCAACTACTGAAATGAGGAACAGTAAAAACAAAAATTCCATGTTCAGCCGAATAAGTAATAAATTTACCACCCGATTTTTCAATAGAATTTCTAAGTGATTTGATTTTTTTCCCACTAGGATCATTTACACGAACAGCTTTCCCTTGAACTATGCGTTTAACAAAAACATTTTCTAGAGTAACCACTGCAGGTATATTGAGTTCTTCTCCCACTGGCTTGCGGTCCTTGTCATTAGGATAAACACATACGGTCAAATTATCAATAATAACAAGGTTTCCAAAAATTTCCGAAAGGTTTCTGATGATGGTGAGATTTACCGGTTGCAAAAAACGAATATTTCCATAGTTGGTCCTGCCAATGGTTAAATCCTTTACACTTGATAATTTTAGGAAATCATAGGAAAAAAGTGTTTTTAAACTAGGTGAAATCCAATATCCCGCATCTTCAGACTGTTTATTGATTTCATACACACGTTGAGCATGGACTTGTTGATCCTGAGATTCAATAGATTTATCGAGGGAAGGATTGGAATCAATGATTTTTTTGGTTTTTGGCAAAGTTAAACCTCGAAGAACATCCCCAGAAACACCTTTTTTAATAATCAGCTTCTTAACATTATTAAATGTGGGCGAAGAGTGGATATGTTGATTTATAAAAGTGTTGTTAGGTGTCTGCAATGAACTGAATTTTAGCTTTGAAACTTTTGATACACCAGGTCGACTACTTGGCCTTGAATTCCGAGTAGAGATAGCAAGAGGAGGTAAAAGTGGTTGTGAGTTTGCAACATGAGGCAAAGAATTGGGGATGGTCATATTATTAGTTGACGAATTTCCAAAGAGACCGCCACTAGATATATTGTTGCTATCTCCCGATAAGATAGGATTTGTAGAGGTTGATGTTATGCCAAATCCATTATCAACAGGCTTCATGGGATTGTTGCTAGGAAAAAATGAGTTATTGTTGGTGTTTGAGGAACTAGAAGATCCGAAAGGCGATCCACTGGAATTAACAGTAGATTTGTTGTCGAATAAATTTCCAGAGGTCGTGGAGGTAGGATTTGTTCCAAAAAGAGTTCCAGATGATTTTAATACACCAGAAGATCCAAATAACCCACCATTACCAGTAGTAGCAGCACCAGTAGCAGCCGTTGTTGTTGATGCAGTTGTGTTAGACGTTGAATTTGAAGTAGACGGTTGGGATAATCCAATACCACCACTAGACTGAAGGGAAGGCTTAGTAGCAGTCGAAGAGTTCACACCAAAGAGAGTACCAGCAGAAGATGAACCTGATCCAAATAGATTCCCACTAGAAGCAGATTTGTTTCCAAAGAGAGAGGAGGATTGATTTGAAGAAGTATTAGCACTGTACAGTGTCCCAGTATTAGAAGTAGAATTTGATTGAAACAAAGTAGAGGAACCTGTACCACCACCTAAAGTGGCTGGGTTTGAATTGGTTGAATTGAGCCCAAACATAGGTGGAGTGGAAAGTTGGTGGTTAAAAATAAAAACCAAGTGGGAGAATTAGATAATATGCGTGTGAATAATTTCCAGCGCGTGGGAGTTTAAAATATTAAATTTTGAGATTTTTTCCACATACTATAGGCACCTACCTGCCTATGTACCTACACATATTATTCTACGTATGTTTTAATGATACATTCCACATAATAGTTCCTATTTACATGTATACATGTGTATGTGCATAGGTACCTAGGTGCATAGATAATGATATCCCTTAAAAGTATTATGATTCAAAAAAAAAAACAGTATCAGTAAACTATTTAGGAAGGTACCTGGGACAATATAAATGCATTGAAGTATTTGCACAAGATGATTGGCATAATATTCCTTGTGTAACAATATAGTTAGGTAATACTAAGGTAGGAAAATACTACATAGTTATTATTGGATGAAATACGGCATACCAGGACATACTATGAGCATGACATAACTTTTTAATTCTTATCTTGTTCTTCTTCTTGATAGGTTATTTAATGCTACTGGCGGTTAACCACAAAGAACTTAATACGTAGAAATGTAGATGTAGGCGACAGAGATCACCATCGTGAAGTACAAGAATTCAAGAGATATGACGTAAGCACACAGTTCACCATCGTGAAATTCAAGAATTCAAAAGATATGACATAAGCACATAGTCATCCCCCAACAAAACCAATAGAATCCATGCGGCTGGTCATTTTTATCTTTATGTTCAACCAAATTCAAATACTAACATGACTGTGAACAGGTTGTAAACAGATGTAAATTGCTAATGGACTTTCATCTCGTTGTAGTAGCATTAAGTTCTCATAGATTCTGCATGTGAAATTACCAAGAATGGTCCATGTAACTCTATCGCTCTCTCGACTCCAACTGTCAATTGTCACAGCAATTTTAGGGCCTTTTTATGGCACTAAAACCTATATATTTGTGTGAGTATTCCCCATTTTTTTTTAAAGAAAAAGTAAAAAAAAAAAAAAAAAAAGGTTTGAATATAAAATCCATTTTGGTCTCCTCAAACTTTTTCTTCTTTCTTTCTCCTCCACATCACTGACTTTATTTTTCAATCATTGTTTATTGATAAATTCTTGGTCTATTTGATATTTTTTTTATCTCTGGATTATTATTTTATAACAACAGCACCAACAAAAAATGCCTAAAATGAAACTTACAAACAATAAGGATTATTCCGTCATTGTTGGTGAGGCTCAACCAGGTGAAACTGCACCCCGCAGACACGTTACAGCTAAAACTGCACCATGGCAATTCCCTGGAAATAACCCTGATTGTAACACCATTTGGAGTCTTGTAACTTGGGCTTGTAATGAATTCTCTGCAAGAAACGCCATGGGCTCAAGAAAAATTATTGCTACTCACAATGAAGAAAAACTAGTTACAAAGAAAATTGACGGCAAGTTGGAAAAAATTCCCAAAGTATGGACTTACTACGAACTTTCCAGCTTTGAATACATTACATATGCTCAACTTTTACAAACTATTAAGGATTACGCAGCTGGTATTTTATCTCTTGGTATCAAACCAAATGGCGAGGAAATTCTTCATATCTATGGTCAAACATCTGCTCCCTGGTTCCAAACTGCTTTGGCTTGCAATGCAAACGCAATTCCCATTGCAACTGCTTACGACACTCTCGGTGAAGATGGTCTCACCCATTCTTTGGTGGAAACTGGATCCGTGGCAGTGTTTACTGACAATGTCATTCTTCATACTCTTGTCAAGCCTTTAGAAAAAGCTACAAACATTCGCATTATTATTTACAGAGAAGACATGGAGGACCCTGAAAACAATAATGATATCCAAGCTTTGCTTAAAGTGAGACCAGAGTTAAAAATTATATCGTACAATCAGGTCATTGCCCTTGGCAAAGAGAATTATGTTGAACCCATCGGTTGTAAGCCTGACGATGTTGCTCTCATTATGTACACTTCGGGCTCCACTGGGCCCCCTAAGGGTGTTGTGTTAACCAATGCCAATGTTGCTGCTGGTGTTGCTGGGCCTACTGGAAATATTGACAGATCATATATTCAACCAGGTGACAGACTTTTGGCATTTCTTCCTCTTGCTCACATTTTGGAATTCACATTTGAACTTGCTACCCTCTATTGGGGTGCCGTTCTAGGCTACGGAACAGTTAAAACCATTTCTGACACATCTGTGCGCAACTGTCTTGGTGATATTAGAGAATTTAAACCTCATGTCATGTGTGGTGTTCCTGCTGTTTGGGAACAGGTCAGAAAAGGTATTTTGGCCAAGATTTCTGCCCTCCCCGCTTTTTCTCAAAAATTATTCTGGGGGGCTTATAAGAGCAAAACCAAATTGGCCAGTATGGGACTTCCTTGCCCACTTGTGGACAATTTGATCTTCAAGAAGATCAAGGAAGCCACTGGTGGTAATCTCAAGATTGTCTTAAATGGTGGTGCCGCTATTTCTCACGATACCCAACAGTTTATTGCCACTCTCATTTGTCCTATTGTCATTGGGTATGGATTGACAGAAACAAATGCCAATACTTGTCTTATGACTCCAAACTCTTATGCCTATGGAACGCAAGGCGAATTAGTTCCTACTGTCACAATTAAGCTTGTTGATGTCCCCGACGCTGGTTATTTTGCAAAGAATAATCAAGGAGAACTTTTAATTAAAGGGCCCTCTGTATCTGCTGAATACTTTAGGAATCAAAAGGAAACTGACGCTGCTTTTACTGAAGATGGATGGTTTAAAACTGGTGATATCGGTGAATGGACTTCTATGGGTCATATTAAGTTGATTGACCGAAAGAAAAACTTAATCAAGACCTTGAATGGTGAATATATCGCCCTGGAAAAGCTGGAATCAGTCTACAGATCAGATCCATTTGTTATGAATGTTTGTATTTACGCTGACCAAAATCATGTCAAGCCTGTTGCAATTGTTGTCCCTAATGCTTCTCATGTCGAGAAACTGGCAGCACAACTTAATTTAGATCAACATGAAGATATCGCACATGATCATGCTGTTGTTGAAGCCATTCAAGAAAGTATGATTGAAACTGGTAGAAAAGGTGGACTCAAAGGTATTGAACTTATTCTTGGTGTTGTTATATCAAAGGTGGAATGGTCCCCTCAAAATGGTTTCTTGACTAGCGCTCAAAAGTTGGAAAGAAGAAAGATTTTGAATGATAACAAGGATGACATTGATGCAATCTACTCAAGGTCATCATCGTAAAATGATTATTTCACTCTATATCATGATGTATTTGATTTTGTGTAAAGCTAGTTTTATTTTTTTTTTTTTTTTTTTTTTTTTTTGTGTGTGTGCGTGTGTGTGTATTTTTTAGAAGGTGTGTTTTTCGCAATTATTTTCATATACTAATTAATAATGTATACTTTATCACAATGTGTTAATGAATAGAGACATTCAAATTAAATGATAATGGAAGAAATCACCTTTGTGTTCTTTCAAATTTCATATTTTTGTTTGATCAATACGGCTTCTGAATATTCTTATGATTTTATTATTATTTTTTTTTATCTTTCAGTAATTTTGAAATATTTTTTCTTGTCAATACCATATGATTCATTCCATGAATAATCAATTTTATTATATTTATTCAGATCTTCATACTACCTACCAATATGCAAGAATCTCTGTATGACATTTTTTAAGTTTACTTTTTTTTTGAAATAAATTTTCTTAGGATGACTATAATTCTCCCAATTGAAAAAAAAAAAAAAAAGGAATTCCGAGTATTCCTTTGGTTATATATATACATAAATATATTTTTTTTCAAGTAAAATTCCATTTTGTTCACCAAGCTACTACAGAACATATTTAAGATGGGAAGGAGATATAATAAGAATAGAGGACGTGCGAATACGACTAACTGGGAAAATTCCGAGAAAGAAAATGTTGCATGGGAATATTATTATAAGGAATTGAATATACCGGATTCTTCACAATGGGATGAGTTTAAAAAAGCTTGTCAAACCGCTTTGCCATTGACATTCAGAGTTACTGGTTCATCTAGTGTTGCCAAGGAAATTAAACATGCTATTGAGAAAAAGTATATTCCTTTGACTAGAAATATTACTTTGGAAGGTGAAACTGTCGAAGCTCCTGTCCCGTTGGAATTTTATCCAGATAATATGGCATATATGTTCAACGTCTCGAAAACTGTTATTAGAAGAAATAGAGAGTTTGCGAAGTTGCAAAGATTTTTGGTAGTTGAAACTGATGCTGGTAATATTTCAAGACAAGAAGCTGTATCAATGGTCCCTCCTTTATTTATGGATATCGAACCTCATCATAAAGTCCTTGATATGTGTGCTGCCCCCGGATCTAAAACAGCACAACTTTTGGAAGCTCTTCATAGGAAAGAAAATGATTTTGGAGTTTCACCTACTGGTTTTGTTATTGCAAATGATTCAGATTATCGAAGATCTCATCTCTTAGTTCATCAAGTTAAAAGATTAGGCTCTCCTAATGTGATTGTATCAAATCATGATGCTCAATTCTATCCAAAACTAAGAGTCAATGAAACGGATTATCTCAAGTTTGATAGAATTTTATGTGACGTTCCTTGTTCTGGTGATGGTACCATGCGCAAAAATGTTAATGTTTGGAAGGATTGGAAAACTTCTAATGGTTTGGGTTTACATACTCTTCAACTCAACATTTTGCTTCGTGGCTTGCAACTTTTGAAACCTGGCGGAAAATTGGTTTATTCTACATGTTCCTTGAATCCTATTGAGAATGAATCTGTTGTTTGTGAAGCTCTTCGACAAATCAAGGGAATTTCCTTGGTTGACGTGAAAAATGAATTACCTGGACTTAAAAGATCTCCTGGTGTGACTAGTTGGAAAGTTGCAAACAAGAAAGGTGAATGGGTTACATCTGACGAAGCTGGGGACTCTATTGCTAAATCATGTTTCCCTCCCACTCAAGAGGAGATTGAAAAGTTTCACTTGGAACACTGTGTTCGTGTTTATCAACATCAACAAGACACTGGAGGTTTTTTCATTACTGTTTTCCAAAAGCCTGATGATTCTCATGTTGAAAAATCGGTTAAGATTGAAGCCCTTGTGAAATCTGAGGAAACTGCTGAAGTTGGTGAAAAACGTGAACCTGAGACAGCTACGCCTGAAGATGCGCCTGCTCCTAAAAAAGTTAAGCAAGAAAAACTTTCTAGAGATGCAGTTGATGAACCATTTATTTTCCTTCCTTCTGATCATCCTGTTCTTAATAAATGTTGGGACTTCTACAGTATTAATTCTGAATTCCCTAAAGATTCACTTCTTGTGCGCAATGGTTCTGGTGATCCCACCCGAGTCATTTATTATGTTGCTCCAGCTTTACGCCCCATTATGCAACTCAATGATACCAAGTTGAAGTTAGTACACGGTGGAATTAAAATGTTTTCATTCCAGCGTAATGCTACTGAAACTTGTGAATGGAGAATTCAAGTTGAAAGTATTGTTCTTCTTTCTCGTGCATTGAAGGATGATTCAACTAGAAAAGTCATTGGTACATTAGAATTATTGAAAATGTTGGCCACTGAAACTTTCCCATCATTTCAATTGTTGGAACAGTTATTTCCAGAGTTCCATTCTCAGATTTCAAAGAAGGTCGAAGGTTGTGTTGTTATGACCATTCCTGCACCTCCACTTCCTACTTATGACGAAAATGGTGAAGTCATTAAATCTACTGAGCCTTCCACTACTGACAACGGTGTCTACACATTCCCAGTCTGGAAAGGTAAAAATTCATGTAATTTGATGCTCCCAAAGGAAGAATTACATGAAATCAGACACAGAATTTTCGGTATTGATGAAGAAAAGAAGAAAAATACTCTTTCAACAACCGATTCTAATAATAACAAGGAAAAAAAATTAGCACAGTCTACTCTTGTCGTTGAAAATACCCAAGAAACTACTCCTGTTATAAAATCTACAGCAGATGAAGAACCAAGTACTGAACTTCCTGTACCCTCAGTTTAGGAAAAGGAATTTATACTGCTTACTTTTTTTTTGCTTTAGATATGGATAAATACTTACATACTTAGATTTTAAATATTTTCTTTTTTGTTATTTCCAGTAAAAATATTGACACGAAAAATTTTCTCGCCAGCAATAGTAATATGAGTATAATATTTTGCTAACCTTTAATTCTCAGTTCAATCCATTGAGGACAACAAAAAATCCACGGAACAGGAATTTCCTTTTTCTAGGTATTTAACGTGATGTTTATGAATAAATTGGACCTGTCATACCCTCTAGATAATTCTTTCTGGAATTTCTACTTGATGCAATTTTTTTTTTATTTATTGTGTCTCAACATTTTAATGATAAAGGTGGAACGCTAAACTTTTCCAGATGCATTCCAGCTTTGACTAGGCATCCCTCCCTGATCTTTTACTTCGAGGAATTGGTTATTTCGGT